>VWPW01008193.1:1326576-1426341 GCA_013389825.1 Crypturellus undulatus
CGGCTCGGCTCGGCTCGGCTCGGCACGGCACGGCACGAGGCTGCGCGCGGGTCCGCTGCGGGGCTGCGCTGGGGCGGCCCGGGCCGGCGCGCCGAGTTATAGCCTGGATCGCGCCCTCTCGGGCTCCGGGGGCGCCGCCGCGCGCGGCCAATGGGAGCGCCGCATGACCTCATCGGCGCGCGGCGGGGCGGGACCCCGCGCTTCAGCGCCTTATAGGGAAGCGAGCGGCGGCCCCGTCCCAATCCCTATCCCCGTCCCCGTCCCTGTCCCCGTCGCTATCCCCATCCCTATCCCCGTTCCTGTCCCGCGAAGCCCCTGCGAGACAAGTTTCACGCTGGGGCCGTGTCTGCAGCCGCCGTGTCGCCCTCGGGCTCTCGCCCTCGGGCTCTGGCCGCGGCAGAGGCGGGGAGGCCCCTCGCGGCGTGGGCGCTTCCCCCGCGGAGCGCGGGCCCCGTGTCCCCCCGCGCGAAGCGGCCGCGCGCAGCCCTTAAGCTGCTTTCGAGCCGGGGGGAGGTCAGGGGAAGCAATATTTTTAATGGCTTTTGGAGGGCGATCAGAAAGCACGAGGGGCGTACGGAGTGCTGTTTCTTTCCGCCTCACGATAAGCAGCGGGAAAGGGAAGCAGGGAAAGAAGGGCAAGACCTAGCTGAACCGTAAACCAGGATTTTGCGCTGCGATTTTTTTAATCCTGCTCAAATGCTCCTCCTCATGTCAACCCCACCACCGGCATCCATCGTTTCCCCTGCCCGAGACTCCAGTCAGCAAAGGGTCACACAGTGCTGAGAGCCAGCTGCACGGGCTGGGAAAAGCAGTGTCACATCTACCCCGGCACTCCCAGCGTTTAATCTCCGAGTATATTTTAGCAGTGCAGCTTTAGTGGAATTTATAGAAAAGTCCTGTTTGTTTTGCTTTCCCTTATCCCCTTTTGGAACTGTAAATTTCTATCAGCTGTAGAAATGTAAATGTTATAGTAGAGCTGGGACTGTAAGGAAGGAGATTGCCAGCTGCAAGATACAGACAGCCTTATTATCCTGCAAAGGGAACTGAGCGGTGATTAATCACGGTATCAAACCAGTGTATGTAATGTCAGAGTACTTTCCACGGGGTTTACAAGACTTAAGCATGTCGAGTTATAAATTATGCCGGTATTAAAGGCCAGGGACCAGCTGTCCTAAATTTCTAAATAGTCAGCTAAGTCTTTAGATTTACAATTCTGCTCCATCTGGGTGAAGCACAGGCTGGCTACACCTTTTCTTTAATCATGCGGTCTATATAACATTAAAACCTCGAGCATTATGAAAACGCAGACTTTTATTTGGGAGACTGGTATGCAAAAGCTTCAAGATGGGTGTTGCTAGTAAAGATCAAGGTTCAGTGTTAATAGTGGAAAATGCAGGTTGTTACCCTTGCTGTGACACAGATAGATAACCAGTGTTACAGCTTAGTCTCCATGTACCTTAAATCCCTATCTGTGACATGGGAGTAATGGTGATGGGAGCTTTCAGGCACACAGGAATGTATGTTAGGGAACTCGTTACAAAGTTGGATGGTGTTAAGCTGATAATGGGTATGTAAGTACATGTGGCATGGGACACCGAAAGATACTCAGTGTCTGACTCCTTTGGCTCCAAACTGCGTATGAGAAACCCCATACAAGAGCCAGTTAGGTATCTGGACTCTCTAGCCAAGGTACTGCTGTTGACGGTGGATCCGTCAGGGTGACCTGCGCTTTCGGTCTCACTGGGTGTGAACAAGGAACAGCACCACAGACCTCAGCAGAATAACACGGAAGAAAAATGCCTGGCACTTTCCTCCTGTTGTTGTGTTTGTCGTAAAAAAAGTTTGATATCACCAGGATCATGATGCAGCTGGTCTATGAGCCTCTCAGATCAGAATCTGAGAAAGTGGAGTTATTCTATAACTTGACATTGGTGTAAATAAGAGGGAGCTTGACCCACATAAAGTAGATTGTAATCACAGCTCCAGCACCACCTCCCTTTGGTCTCTGGCCAAGCAGCTCCTCTGAGTTTCATCTCTATAATAACACCTTTCTGGGGTGTTCGGAGACTAACATGCTACATACTCTGTAATAAGCTTTGAGTGTTAAGAGTGACTGTAACATTCACAGGTAGGACACACTGAGTAGAAACAGGAACAAACTGGAAAACAAACCTTTCACTCACCTGCTTCTGGAGAGGGAAAACAAAGGGGACTAGAAGTTACTGAAGTTATTCAAGGCTCTTGAAGGCATGGGAGTAGCTTTGGTTTACAGTGAGACTGACCAAGTTTGTTAAAGTAAAACCAAGCTTGGGCTGGTAGCGCATCTGTTACAATTTTCAAATATTACCCGGAGGAGTAACCTCGCATTACATTCCAGGAGTGCCACGGATTACACTAGTGGCAAGGCAGAGCAGATCTGTTTGGAAGGGATGGCGTTCATGTCTTTGTGTCAAGGCTTACCTCCGTCTAACATACCATAATCTGAGAAGTGATCCAGCAACTGTTAAACTCATGTACCAGCATTCCCTGGAGGAACAGTACCTGTGTTCGATCAACTCGGATCTTGCTGGTTCACCTGCTTTTTGACAACGAGGTAATTTCTTTAAGAGGTGACCTTCTCTGTGGTAGTATGGGTGTAGGTATTTCAGCCAGGACTGGATACTCTACAGTATTAACAATATTTATTTGCCAATTAAAGGTACATTTCACACACAGAATCCAGAGTGCTTTATTTTTCTAAATTACAGGCCGATAATACTCAGCAAAGCTCTGTCTGACCAGGCTTTGCTTGAGACCTATCAGCCAAAGTCACTGGGGAAGAGCCAGGCAGGGGGGCGATTGTCTATTTATATGAGAAAAAAAATTGATACAGGGTCAAAATAGCACAGAAAGTCAATGGAGAAACTGCAAGGAGAGCTCTGAATCCTTGCTGGAACTCTGTGCCCTGCCTGTGTGGGAGAAACTGCAAAGGGAAAAAATAAAATCAGCGCTTGGCTCCTTTGCCTAGATAAACCTTTAAGCCTTTTATGGCCATGAAAAGCTGTAGTAGGAAAAGAAAGAGAAAATAAAGACCTTGATCTCCATATGAGAGAATTAAAGTTCACATTTGGTTTATGTCACCAAATAAAGAAATCTGTGTTATTTCAGCCCTCCACCAAGAACACCCCGTCGAACACAATTACGGACCCGTGTGCTTTGCTGGGCAGCCGCACGGCTCCATGCTGTGATCCTGTCGGATCCCGCACGCCAAGCATGAGCGGGCTGCGCCGGCGGCCGGGTGAGGGTTCCCAGGGAAGGCCGCGTCCCGCAGGTGCTGCCGGCGGAGCGGAGCGGGGATGTGCCGAGGCGGTGCTAGGGGGCACTGCGCTGCAAGCGATGGCCGGCTCTCACGCCAGGGAAGCGGAGTGCTCCGCAGCGACCGAGGAGCCCGCCTGCTGCAACAGCGGCAATAGGAACCTGGGGGCCTCGGTGAAACTTCAGGTGATTTTACTGCCTCTGCCTCCGTGAATTCTCGCTGCGATTTATAGCAGGAGCGTTTTCATCACGTCATTCCTCTTCTGCAAGCCCTGCTTGTTGCAGGAAGGAAGCGGGTGATCTGCGCACCCCGGAGCTGGCCGCAGTGCCCGAGCTTAACACCCTTCAAGATCCTCCTGCAAGAAGTGGAAGGTGTTGCTGTAAAGGAAGGGACACTCGCTTCCCATCTCATCACCCTTCACAAAGAAATGGGAAGGAGACACGAGGCTGGCAGAAAGCTGCTTCTGAAATAACCAAAACATCTGAATGTAATTAGTACAGAAGAGCTTAATCAAACTACAGGAACTGCTAGTCACAGACAGACAGACGGGCTAAACTCTCTATCCCAGCCCCAAACCCCCCCATAAACGACACAGGTAGTGGATAAAAACACTCTAGCTCCTTGCCAGACCTCAGCTGGCTTAAACTGGGCAAGGCACGAGAGCAGTCAGGCAACTTCAGCCTGCAGTTCAATCAGTGCTGTCACCTCCACGAACAATGTGTTAATTTAAAATGCTTGTGAAGTTTGGGCATTTTTCCATTTTAACTTTTCCACAGTAACTTGACTTGATTCATGAGCATGGAGTCTTGCCATTAGCATTCTACAATGGTTGTTCAACTGCCAAGTTGCTCAAAAGCCCCCTCTTGTCCTAAAAACTTCTTGAAGTTGGAGATGTTCATATCTTTTACACCAGCTCAGCTAAACCCCTTCAGAGATGTCATCGTTTGTCTGCTTTTATATAGCAGTTGACAGAGGATAGGTGCCTTTCTGAGCCATCTGATGTACTTTTTTGCAGCATTCTCATATGCACTGTAGGGCAGTAAACCCTACTGGAGCGGCCTTGCATTCTGCTAGCAAAAGAATCTCTGATTTCCTGATTATCTGTTTCTTTTTTCTTTCTTTCTTTCCCCCTTTTTTTTGTATGGATCAAACTGTGTTTTCTGACACTGTCCTTCAAGAAGACTTTGTTTTGTTTAATTTTTTTATATTTCCTAAGATTTAGGAAATCTTAGGAATTGCCTTCTTGCTAGCCTTCTTGCTAGCCTTCTTTGAGGCTGCAAAGGACTTATGTCACCTTCCTGTCTGCAAGCCAGACACAGGTACCCCTCTATCCCATTCCCAAGCTTTAAATTACTGATATGCCATGAAACCTTCTTCAGCTCTAACAGTTTAGGTTTAATCCTCAAGGATCCCTTGTAGACTGTGCAAACAGACAGCATCCAGTCTGGGAGCAGACCACAGGCACTACGTGTCACCAGCAATATTGTACAATTAAGGATTTTAGAATATGCAATCATCCTCTCAGTAGCGTGGAGATCCTCCGGTCAGGCTGTGTTGTGGCATCAGCTGCACAAGGGCATCCAGGAAATATCTTTTAGCAGCCTTATCGAGCTGAAAATGTTTGCTGCACATGACTGCGCTCTTTGGCCCCAGTCCAAAACGCTGAGGCACATGTTCAACTTTAAGCACACAAGATGCTCTGCTGAAGTCAACAGTACCATTTACATGCATAAAGTTAAATACAAGCTTAAGTGCATTTCTGGATCGGGGCCAAAGGGCTCAGTACCACGCAGGGTTCAAGCCAGGAGGCTGTGATTAGATGGTCTGACAAGTACTGGGGGGGCGGTTGCGTGGTTTGCTTGGCTCTACCTGCCTGTGCCTCATTCCAAGCAATTCATTTTTCTCATTTTTGTTTATAATAAGTTTTTTTTTCCCCATTTCTGTTGCTTTGCTTTCATGCTGCAGTAGCCATTCCCAAAATGAAGCTTTGTTTTCTTTTCTAAGCCCTTCTAAACTGCATCAATAGTTTTAAGTAACTGAACAAAGAGATTACAAATAGATGAAGTGCTTCAAATGGTAATAAGAGCTGGTGTTCCCAGAGCTTTGGAGACTGGCACTAAGGAGAAGAGAGAGTGAGAGCGATTGAAAATCACTTTTCTGTTGTTCCTTTGTATGAACTGGTTTCTGGCTTATGCAACACGCAGTAATTAAAATGACTGGAATGCCTTACATATTTAAGGGAGCTTTAAGGCGGCTCTGTGGCATTATGGCAAGCAGAGTTCATGAGCAGATTCATAAATGTGATCAAGGTTTGGCATTTCACAACTTGAAGAAAACATTATCTCTGCGAGGGAAGCGTGAGGAAGAAGCAGCAACATCTGGTCCCTGGATCAATGCCATGAGCACCTATGTGGGAGGCTCTGCACATACCTTCCTTTGGGTGAGATGAGAGGCTGAAGGCCAGGGTGGTCTTCGGAGATCTCATCACTTTCTTTCACTGTAGCCTCAATGTCTTGCCCTAATTAAAGCTTGGGAATCTTCCCCACCGCCTCACTGTAGCATCAGTTACCCAGGACGTCGCCTCCTCTGTACTGTGCAGCAAGTGTCGTGTCCCATGAGAGAGGCTTTGCGTTTGCGCGTCCGCCGCTGCAGCCGCTGGGTGTTTTCGTGAGGATGTGTGATCGCAGAGAGCCTACCAAGATGGCACGTCTCTGCTCACAAGTTGCTCACCCTGTGATGGGACTAGCTCAGCTGGGCTAGTCCCTGTGGTGAGGGAGCATCTTGATGCTCCTCAGCCCTCCCCGCTGAAGGACAGCGTGCAGCGGGCAGGATACGGCGATCTCCACCTTCATTGAACAAATGTGTTAGTTACAAGAATGGCCTCTAATGATGAGGATAGGGTCCCAGCAGGAAACAAACTCAGGGATTCCTGTCAATCCATGTGGGTGTCAGAAGCTAAAGGCAATCACTGCATGGAGAGCAGAGGTGGTTGTCTTGGGACAGGATTTTTTTAATTACATCTTAGACTTTTCAGTGCTTTTGTTCCTGTGTTCCCAGGCCACTGCTGTATTCTGGGGAGCAACAGGCTGCCTCAGCTACAGCAGAGCCCTCCCACGCAGACGCACAGGCCAGGGCAGTAGAAGCTGGAGGATTTCAGATGTGCAATTTCAAGGACAGATTTCTTTCTTCTCTGGAGCAAAAGGCTGCACTTCTGTTTCCTCACTGTTTTGGAATTTTGCTCCATAAATCTTTGGATGTAGTATGAGACAAAAAATGAGGAGATGGGAGATATGTAGCCTGGAGTGAGGATTCTCTCGTTTGTTATTGCTCTCAGAGAGCAATACATTCATTAAAAGACATTTTTAGTTCTGCACTGTGAGTTCCACACCTAGTGTATTAATGTTAGGAGTGAAAAAATAAGTGTTTGATTTAGCACAGATGTGTGAAAATAGTGTAAAATAGTGTTATTTTTTTCTCTACTGAAGACAGAGTGAAAGCTACAGACCCTCTTCCTCTTTCTTTTAATCAGAATCCCAGAATGTCTCTTAGTTTTGCTTCTGTAGGTGCTTCTGTGGGGTGTTTCAGTGGGGGACACAAAGGTGCTGAAAGACGTCACGGTGTAATTACAGAACCTTTCTGTTAACTTATCAAAATAGCTGTGGTTTCCATTTCATTGCGAGTGATAACAGGTATTGTGCAGTAGGAGTTAAACTGTAACCAGATACAGCATGGCTGGAGGGGAAGCCAAGAAAAAGGAATAGAAAAAAAAAACTTTCCCTGTTTTTCTTCTGCACTGAATGAAAGCATTTTTACCAAGGACTGTGGGGCTGGGATTATGATCCCATGTCTTACTAGCAGAGGCTTAAAAAACCAGTGTCCTATACGGGCAGAGTTCAACTCCTTTTAGTTTTCAGCCTAGTTCATAGCAAGAGTGCCATGTGGCACACAGTGGAGATGCTCTTGTGAAGAGTGTGGGTGAATGTCCCCACTGAGGCTAGCCAGGAAAAGGAGCTGCAGATGGGCAGCAGAGGCAGCCATGAGGACTACCCTGAAGCTAGTAGGAATCATGAAGGTGCTGAATGAATACCATGGTTTGCACACCAGCAGTTGAGATAGGAAGGTACCACAGCCTGAACATGGGTCCTGAACACAAAAATGCCTCTGTGTAGCTCTGCTCTTAGTGGCAATGCCACCAAATCTCCCCAGAGCACTGGCCAGCTTTCAGCGTTAGCACAAGTGCTTTGCTGTGCATACCCTGAGCTGCTCCAGGGCAGTAGTTCATTACAACAGCTAAGAGCTGAGTGGCTAGAGAGGTGCAGGATGCTTCTGGTAGATGTGATGTCCAACACTAGTCCAGCACTACCCATTCTCCTACTACCACCTCCACATATCTAGTGACTGGCATTTCTGTGGCAGGGGGATTGCTCCTCAACAGGACTCTTGTTCTTCCCATCTCCTAGGATCTGCAACTATGATTTTAAGCAGTGCTTGAAACCAACATTGCAGGAAGAGGTTGAGCTGCTACCACAGCAGGCGGTGGGGAAGGAAGGTTCTCCCTAGACACCTGGCTGAGGAGCCGTGGGACAGTGTTCCCAACGTGCAGGTCCCGCAGTGCACAAGAGCAGCCCACAGCTGGGCTCACGGGGCATCTCACAGGAAACAAGGGGCAAAGAGTCTCAGCAACAGCAGCTTCTGCCAACAGAGAAATGGTTCTCCAGCAGACTTTCCCTTGCAGCACCCAGTATGAGGATCAGACATTTTCATTTGAACAGTATCTTCATGTTCTGTAAATTTCAACTTAGCACACTTTAACTTAAATGTTGCTCCTTCTTTTCTCAGTTCAAGTTCAGTGGAACTATCCTTACTCCAGTGAGTGGGAAGGACAAGAAAGAATGGGCTACCCATTGCAGACAGACCCTTAGAGCAGCTAGAATAGAAGGCATTAATGTGATCTCCTTTATCTTGCAGTATAGCTATAGAGAAGCCTTCCAGAATTGTTTCAGTTCCCTCTTCCACTGTTGTTCAAATTAAAAGGTCTATCGCTTGATCTATTTTCCCTCCAGGAGTTACAAAAAATCACCTTTTTTCCTCAGGAAATTTATTTTGCCAAAGAAGCAGGACAGAAAAAAGAAAACAGGCTGCTCCATGGAGGAGGGATGAACAAGCTAGGAAGGGTAATTGCTACTTCATTTGAAATTTGTTTCCAGATGCAGAATAAACCTTCACCACTGAACATCCTACATAATCTCTAGGCTGCTTAGCCTAGAGGAGCACATGCAGTATTAGCTGTGCATGGCTGAAAGCAAATAGCAGCCGAGTTGACTTGAAAAAGCAAAATTTTATTCCTAGGGAATGCGAGAGCATTTCCTTCTCTTCCCTCTAGAGATACAGCCTAGCTTCTCAACTGAGATAGTGCCTCCAACTCACCTAAGGTGTTTCAACATGTATTCGTAAGAGTACCTTGAACATTCAAGATTTGTGGCCTGAAACTAAAGTCAAAAACACTGGCACACACAGCCATGCAGTTTGATTTAGAGGCTTCTGAGAATATGAAGGAGAAGAGGGAAGAAGCTGGTGCTGCAAAAACAAAAAAGCCTTCTATCAGGCTTTGCTAGGAAGAAGCAGGGAGGGCAGCTTTTAAAGCCATGCCTATGGCTGCATGTAAAGGGTAGTTCTCAAAGGATTCCCTTAATCAGATTCTGGAAAAGATAGGCTCTCTCTCTGTAATTCACTCCATGTCTTATTCTAAGGCCATATGCTCTGGTCACATGAAGATTTACAGTTTCAAATTTACTGGCCTCTGAAAACCTAAAAGAATTATGCAAGAAATCATGTTCCCTGATAACTGAGGCCTCACACAGCCGTGCTTTCCTTAAGGCTGCTTCTAACTCAATTTAGGACCCCTCTAGGGCTTTGTAAGTCCTTTTTGGGATGAGGAAAGGGGAGAAAAGAGGGGGAGCTGCTGATCATTGCCATATGTGAGCAGCATCCCTGTCCGCACGTGGGTGTGAGCCTTCACGTTATCACAAAGGCTGAGCTCTGAATAGGCCCCCTCTTTCCTGTTTCCAATCAGCGACTTGCTGCTGGATCAGGAATCCCATGTCACATTGTACCAAAGTTACAAAAGAGGAAAATGATGGCCAGGGGAGGGGGAAGGGGTGGGGGAACTCCTCTTAAATAGCTCCGTAGGATATCGGGGTGGGGATGTGCGCCAGAAGTCCTTAGAGGCAGCAGGATAAGTGGGAGTTTCGCAAACATCCATTTTCTTTCTTTGACCAGCATTCCTCAGAGACCTCAGCACTCCAGTTCTCAGAGCTAATTTTAGCTATTTGTGGCTAGCCTGTTCCTAATGTCCCTTTCCTATCTCTCACACACACTGAACCTTGAGATACTCTCTGTGGGCTGACAGATGACGTGAAAACCTCTAATCTCCAGGTCAATTATCAAAAAAATGCAGTGGCATCAGGGAAGCTGGAAGCACCATGTGCTTTCTTCCATATAAGGGAGATATATTCATATTAGAAGTTCTTAGCATACCAAATTTGCATTTTTTTAAGTGTATGAAGGGAATGACTTATTCTTGAAAACTTTGTGGTCGGAGTTAATTATCTCAGGGACACTGGCTTTCCTATGCAGGCTATGTGTGACTGAGGTGCTTTCATTATTTACTGGCACTGCTGTCTGCAGCAAGACCACAACCACATTGCCCCAAGCGGTGTACTCATACGTAACAAGCAGGAGGGAGTCCCAGCCAAACGTCACACCGTACATGCTGGGGAGGCCTCCAAAGGCACATAACACTGTGATGCCAGGTGGGAATGAGCTTGCGTCTTGTGGGTGCAATGTCCATGGAAGGCTGAGTCTCACCTGCTTCACACTCTGTTGTCTTATCATCCACAGACTTTGCCATGCAGTTGAGTCTGGTGTCTAGATGTATCGCAGGGTACAGACAGGATGGTAACAGTTTTGGGATGACTTTTCCTGTTTTAACCATTTTTCCCATAAACTTGAGCAACAGGTGGGACTGTTCCTTGTGGATTTCCTCTCCTGATCTCCCTTCCTGCCCAGTACACGCACAAATCTGCAGAGGATGCTCAGCAGGCCCAATGCATATGCCCAGAGTGACGTGCTTGAGCCCCTACAAGATCTGGAATAGAGGCTGGCTCCACTCTGTAGAAAAATTAAGTCCAAGGACTGGAAATCAGCCCAGGACCCTGTTTTCAGTTGATAGATTTAAGAAGGCTTTGAGACAGATAAGGAATCTTTGAAAGACCTTGGCACTGAGAAGCTGTCTACAGGGAGGAAGAGGTAATTATTATTCCCATGGAGAACAGGAGAGCACTATTTGTTGAGCTGAGAGAGAGGCCAGATTTATCCCTATTAATTGGGCAGAGCGCCCTGTTTTTCTCCTGACTGGAAATAAAAGGCTGACTTGAGGATCTTGGACAAGGCTGGCTGCAGCACTCGCTGTCCGTCTGGCCGCAACCAGTCGGTGTGCACATAGAGCAGCCCTCCGGCTTTCTCCTCATGGCCTGCAGCTATTCCCCAGGTGAGGCTATGCTGGACCCAGAGCGCTTTCCCTCCCTCAGAGACCCGGCCAGCATCACTGGCAGCAGAAGCTCAGTATAGCTCAGTATAGCCGGAGAAGCACAGTGGTGTCCGCAGCCATCTCAGGTTGGCCTACAGGTCCTTTGGGAGGATCCACGGATTCCTACGGATCCTTTTCATTCTTAAGAGCAGATCTGGCAGCTTCTTTCACTTTCAGGAAGAGATAACTCCTGTCCAAACCAAAGGAATGAATGGGGAAAAACTCCCCTCCCTCCCCATTTATAGGTTTTCCTAATAATCCCTGGACAGATGGACACAGTCATGTGAGTCCTTGAAACTCTATCCTCTTTGGAGGAGCAGCGGGTGCGGTGCTGTGAACGTGTTGCCTTTCACAGAGAAGCTCGCCTCCAAAGACAGAGTATCAACAAAATCCTTCCTGTTGTGGGGACTTCCAGCTCTGCCTGAGCCAGCTGTAAATTCCTTGAGGCTAAGACTAAGAAAAGTGGAATTCTGGGAGGACCTTGGTGCCGTCCCAAAACCATTTCCACTGAACCTTCCCAAAAATATGGTTTCTCCAACCCAAGAATGTGAGCTCGGTAACAATGGCAAGCTGAAGCTCTAGACCATTGGCACTAACAAGTATTAGCTCATTATTTCTTCGTACTCTGTCTGTCTCGACTTATAGGAAAATCCTTATCCTCCTGGGAGACCTTTTTTTTTTTCTTCATCCTTGTATAGCAGCTGGCAATAGAGCTGGCAATTTGAGGAAGGTGCTGCTTCCAAATAAACAAAGTGTGAGTCGTGGTTTCTCTGCCTACCACTTTATTGTTGAGGTGATTATTTTTGAGTGAGTAAATGTACAGCATCTGATTTAGCGCAGCAAACTAACAACATGGTAGGCTGTCCATTGCAGCCAGGACATGTGCAGGAAAAATGCAACTCGGCACATAAGTTACCTTGGCTGAGTGGAAGAAAAGCCGCGAACTGGTATGAAGTGGCTGAAGCTGGAGGTGGCAGGAACATGGCTACGTACACAGGGAGCTCCGCACGCAGTCCCAAAAGAACTGGGAAGAAACTCCACATACTGCAGAGCAGGTGAAGGCGCTGTCCTGTGGACCCAAGACAGCCGGCCACCCTGCCCACAAGACCCACCAGCTGCTGCCTCACTTGCCAGGCCTCATTTTTGTGCTCCATCCCACACCATCTGTTTGTCCTTGTATGAGGATGGTGCCTGCCAGTTGTCACCCTCTACCGCTCACTCTGCACAAACCGGTGGAAGACTGGGACTCCCTGCTGCGGCAACCTTCCTGCGCGCGTCCTGTGCTTCCTTACATGATGCAGCTCATTCCTCGGAACATTTGCAGGCTTCCCTGTTTAGAGGCAGACGTTCCGGAGTGATGACCACCTCTTGGGGCGAACACATTCTCCAAACTCAGCCTCGTGGTGCTGTGGCTCTGCTTGTCAACACTCTTCTCTCTGCACGCAGTCCAGGCCTCCCTGCCTGCCTGTGAGGCAGTGAGGGCTCCAGCAAGGAGACAGCGGAATAGCCAGGAGCGCGCGGCTTCCCCGCGCCGTGTTCCAGGCGTGTGTAGTTGGCAGGAGCTCTCTGAGGGGCTGCGAGGAGCTGGTACATGTTTAGGGCAGCTACTTGCGTTCACACTGCTGATAGAAAGGAAAGCGACGTGGCAGCAGCCGAGAGTCCCTTCCTTCCCACTGCGTCCCAGCGAGGTCTGACCTAGCCCCACAACACACCACTTACTTACACACCTACCTCTCTGCCTCCTCTTTCTGCCTGACGAAGGAGCGGGGCAGGAATTGCGGTGCCACCTTCCCTCCGCAGTGAGGAAAACAGGCAGACAGCAACCAGCCCAGTGGGGTGCTGTGCTTGCACGCTTGCTTCTGTGCTAAACAACACCCCGAGACTGACACGCGTGCACACAGTCACTTGTGCTCACATGAAAAGCACACAGGCAGGGAAGAAGGGGAGGGTTTCGGGCCCGATTCCAGCTCCAGAGCAGTCTTTTGACGAGACTGCACTTTTTTTCCTTTTTTTTTTCTTTTCTTTTCCAAATGAGCGGGTGGTCACCACCACCCCTAAATTCACCTCCACCCCAAACAGCTGTTTTGCCAAAGGGTGGAGAAACAAGCCTCCCGACTGAGGGTGGAGCAGTTTGAAGGGGAGGAAGGCAGTGACTTCACTTGCATTAAGTAACAGCAGAGCAGGGTGTGCGTCACTCTGAAAAACAAGATTTTGGGTGGGGGCAAAGGCTCTCTGCAGCATTTTACACATGAAGTCTTCCCCTTTGTGGGAAATAACCAGAACAGGCAATTCTAAAGGGGGGTCTCAGAAAGTAGAAGATGCAGGTGCCTGGGCACGTTATGATGACATTTAAAGGGATTCAGAAAGAGCATGAAGGTCTAAGAGAACATTACGGCAAAGAGGGTTTGGCCAGACTTGAAGAAACACTTTCTTCTAGCTGGGAGAGAGGAGCATGGGAACAAATCAAGTCTATGTGTGGAATAGCATGGGGATAGATTCAAGTCCACGTGAATAAAATGAGGGTGAAACAGCGGGTTGGACTCAGCGCTGCATCCTGCCCTGAGCCAAGGGGAGACAGAGCAGAAAAGCGGCAGGGAAGGGTTTCTTGTCTGTTTGTCCCACTACCCGGCTGGCCTTGACCAAGCAGCAGGACCATCGCAGCTCAAAACACCCTGTGGCCTTCTCTTCCTCACGCCTTTGGCCTGCTCTGTGGGAGGAACCTGACGTTCCCGAGGTGTATCTGGCTTGTCCCTTCCCTGCTGCCAGTACACACCGTCTATTGCATGAAGAGGGCAGCCCTGGCAGCGTTTATACCCCTGGGGACTGTTGCTTTAGCAAAGGAACTTGCCGCAGCCAGAACTGAGCTCCTCAAGCAGTGCAGAGAGGGTCAGCTTCGGTGGGAACCGGGAGCAAGGGGCGTGAGGGCAGAATTTGCTTCTTTCATAGAGAAAGGGTTACCTGCAAAGGGACTTACAGTCATTGGTAGGGGTCGGGCAGATATTAGCATTAAACATGGGTGGAGAGAGAGACCTGTTCTTAAGTTGGCAACAAACTTTTTCCAATCCAGAGTTAGTGGACAAGTATCTTAACAGGCTGGATCTATCTTTTCAGCACAGGAAGAATTAGGAATTCCTGCAGGGCTGTATTGACCTCAGACCAGTCTGTCTTCCTCCTCAAGGTTCACTGAAGTTTTGAATTCTTGCTATTTCTGACTACTATTGAAAAAGTCCCTCCGGCCTGAGAGCAAGTCTGATACGTTAGAGCCCATTTCAGGATGTTTTTCCTTCACAAAAGTTAAAGTCGGTCTTAGTCCAAAGGCAGCAAATGTAACAAACTGGCTCTGTTTTTAGTGCTCTGAAAGAGCAGTCTCCAGAGGGGCCATCAGAACAGAAGCTAATTCACAGATGGCCACGGGCAGGCTGTAAACAGCCTTCCTGATGGCTCTGTGCAAGGCGGATGGTGTACACATGTAGGATGCCTTCCAGAGGGCACCGTACCCCTGGTCCTGCTTGCAGGGAGAATGTGTAGCCACAGCTATTTCTTTCCTCTCTTCAGTCTCCCCAGGTGAAATTCAGAACACCCTGACATTGCCCTCCAGAGACGTGGCAAATACATCACAATGAATGTTACCGTAGCCAGCAAAAGTGCTGATGTGTGCTTCATCCCTGGGATATTCCCCCAGGATCTTGTCTCGGCTTGTTTAACCTGCACTGAAGTCCAGGCTGCTGCGTTTGGGATTGTGCTACTAACCACTGAGTTATCTTGTATCTAGCTCCTATACCCTTCACATAACTGCGGCCGCACGTGGTGGGTATGTCTGAGAGGCAGCCAAGGACCCAGGCCCTACTTTGCAGAGGTGTAAATGACTGCTAGTCTGTCGAGTGTGTAGGTTCTTCATTGTATTTTTTTTCCTCCATATAAAATGAGCGCTCAGTCTTTTGATACCAAGCTCCCAGTCTCTCCTCAGAATAAAAATGCAGGAAGAAGAGCGTGTGCCCTTTTTGCCAGACTTCGACTGGAAGCAGCAAGGGCAGGTTTGATTTCTAGGGATCGCTGTCAAACAGAATTTTCTCTTTCCACTCCCAACCTGAGAGAATCAAATTAAACTGAATGCTCACAGAGCTGTACTTCCTTGCTCACAAATTGTAAATAGCTTAATAGAACACCACCATTTTGGAAAGAAAGAAGAAAAGGACAAAGAAGGATAAGCAAAAAGGGCAGTCACTGACTGACTCCTCTTTCCCAAAGGAGAACAATACTCAATGACGCCCTCTCCCAAATCTTGTTGGGGAACTCCTAAGACAGACCATTGCCTCCCCCTGCTCTAGAAATGTTCAAGTCACAGCCAGGCATCTGGGGGCTCGTGCTGTGTAGCAAAAGCTTCTCCAGAGCTGCAACTGAGACATGGTGTGAACCCCTGGTCACACAACTGAGGTGTGAACCCCTGACCAGCTCCTCCAGCTTGCCGCTTCTCGTAGCCATCTCCACTAGCCGCTTCTCTTAGTGACTCCAGCTAAGCATCCCCCTCGGCCTGCAGTTCCTGCTAGTCACTCCCAATCTTCAAGGAGTCCTGTTTTATTTTGTTGCTTAAAGGTGACCTCTTAAAGTAATTTGCTGGCCCTCTAATTTTCTTCATTTTTGCCTCCCAAGACTGTAAATAAGTATATGAAGTTCTCCATGACTGTGGACCTCCCTGCTGGCAGGCCACCAAAAGAAAAAGGGAAATGTGGTGTTTGCATTAGTTGTTTGTGTCTTGTGATCGGCCTAAGCATCTCCTCAGGATTCATCACAAAATAATTGCTGTCCTATGCAAGCCTCAAGACAATCCTCTGTTTATAACAATTTAAAATCTCAGTTTTTTTGCTCTGCCACAGATGAATGAACTAAGAAAGTCTGGAAGGTACTAAGGAGTTTGTGACCCATTCCAGAGCTTTTCCACCCCTTCCTGTTTCCTTAGCATAGCAAGACTCACTTCTCAAACCAGGGGATTACTAACACTAATGACAGGATCTATCATCCCTGCATGCTGAGCATGATTCACAAAGTCAATACAGTCCTAGCAGCTGAGAGGAACAATGCAGTGCATTTGCTGTTACTTTTTGGCTAGCCCATCATTGCAGCACAGAACAAAAGCAATGATATCATGGCCATAGGCTAAATGTGCAAGCAATATATACAACACCACAAGCTTTTTGTGATCTATTATTTCCACATTAATATAACTTAGGGCATATATACACAGTTAGCTGCCAAAGCCAAGAACAGGTTATTTGGAGCAGATTATTGTACCAGAATACCATGGTTTAAGCTCTTAACATGAATACTTTTCAGTGCCAACAGACCTTTGGAAGTACCTAGCTCAATGTTAGGCTGTATAATTTAGTGAAGACCTCAGCTTTAAAGACAAAAGTTTGGAATGTAGAAATGGGCAGACAAGAATCCCACTAAGAAATAGCTTACATTTTTTTCTGACAATTAGCCATTGTTGCAAGTATTTACATAAAAAGTAATAAAAAGCTCTGAGGCAAAAAAAAATATTCCAAACATTTTCAAGAGAAATAACTTTGAAGCTTTTCGTGCACTTGTATTTGAACAAGGCATTCTCCATTCAGCCCCTGAGTGGAGAGAGCTTTATATTCCTTCCTTTCAAAAATGTGCTGTGTGTGTTTAGTGGCTGGGCTGTCACAGGAACCAGCCCAGGACGGGGCATGGAGGCTAAGCATATAGCGACGTTGCAATCAGAGGCCAGGCTGTGGGTCGCACAGACAAGCTCACACTAGCTTTAAACTATCTATCTATGTAGTTTGTGTGCTGATAAGCATGGCCGCAGAGTTCATGGTAAGCTATTTGCAGGTATGGTCCCTCAGGGAACTGGGCAGGTTTTGCAGCCTCCTCGGAGCTTCGAGCTGCTAGAGCTGCTGCAGTTCAGGTAGGCAGCAGGTAGTTCAGATGGCACTAGTTAGTTAAACTTCGTAGTTTTCCTGCATGGATGGCTGTGTCAAGCATCCTTGCTCTGTAAACCCTTCCCTAACGTGCTCTCAGGTGGCATGCGGGTGCCCCTTGTGACAAGGCCTCTCTCGTCTATGATGGCCCCTTTCATCATTTGCTTGCTTAAGCCAAGATTCCTCTGCTCGGCAAAATAGGGGAAACCCTGAGAATTCATAACATGAAATCTTATCTCGAGGGAAAAAAGCAGAAGCTTGTGTGCAGAGGCTTGCTGAACCACACATTCCTGTAATAGTTTCCCAACGTCGAGTACCAGTGGGACAGTCACACACTTTGCTGCATATTCCCAAAAGGCTGGAACCATTATCTCCTGGGCAGACTCAAGCTGGAACTTTGCCCAGTCTCCTTGGATACCATCTTTTGCTCCCTAGATTCCCTTGCCTCTGGAGTGGGCAGCAGATTGGCGGAAGCTGGTGCAAAGCTGCATGTCCGATTAAATTTGTTGTTCTGCAAAAGGATTTAGCTTTGTTTTCTGGTTATTACTAAAAAAAAAAAAGTCCTAAGCTGTTGTTTTAACTGGTGTTAAACCCTTCATGTGCTCAAAGAATCTGTTTCCTTTCCAAGTGGTAAAAAAAGGAGCAGAAGCCTGAGACAAGACATAGAAAACAATTAGGTTTAAAATTAGTATTTATATAACATTCTCTTCAGCTTTAAATTAAAAAAAAAAAAAGGTTTTAAATGCCCTATGCTCAAAAGCTACCAGCTTAGAGGGGTTCCTGAACTTAGTCTCTGAAAGAAAAAATCTGACAGCAATGGATCATCAACCACCATCTCAAACATACTCCAAGTACCACACATACCTGCTCAGAGATACCTCCTCAGAGATGTTCTAGTAAGGTTATCCAGAAGGTCTGTAGAATATAAAGTAGAGATGTTTGAGACTCAAATATTTCATAATTCAGTCCTGGACAAACAAATCAAAGGAAGCCAAATCAAATAAACCACTTATTCCAAAACAAAATATTTATATGAAAAAATTGTCCTAGTTTAATTGAGTTTATGGTAGGCTCTTAGTTAAAAAAAAAAAAAGGAATTGTTTTCTGTAAAGAAGATTTTAGGCCAGCAGGGACAAAACAAGATGACTGTACATGTATGTTGTATGGTACTGGCACAAAAACTATGCTAGAAGGCTATTTTAGTTGCAAAGTCAGGGAGTACCTAGAAGTGCCTTTACATGGTTGCCACTGAGGTTTTAATTTCCTATGTTTGAGCCCCACCATATAGATCATTCCTTTCACTTTTTCCTACCTCATTTCTACAATTAGTACGTTAACATTTTGTCCTTTGCCTATTTCTCCTGCTAAGTGGATGGATCTAGATCTTCTCTAGTACACAGTGCTCTGAAAACAGAATGGCTAAAATCCCTTCTGAGTTCATGGCATTCAGCAAGATATCTTATCTAACTGCTTCACAAACATCAACAAATTTGTTTTCACAGAACTACAGGGGATATTATGTATTTTGCAGATGAGAGGCTGACTAATGAAAGCAGCAGAGTCAAAAGATTGTGTGTACTTGGTACAGATGAGGACTTGGATTTTTTCACAGTTCCTAACATAGAAAACACTTTACATTCCAAGCACGAAGTCCAGTTGCTGTTGTGAGCATTCAGTCCCTTCACAAGTCGGCTGTGGTTCAATCATTCAGAGGTTTTGGCTTAATTGCCACCTTCGGTAGCTTCCAGCCCCATTACCGGAGCCTATTCCTTCCCCACCTTTGCTCTAATGAGGAGCAACTCCTCACAACAAACACACAGAGAATTGTTTGTGGGTTTGTTTTGCAAGCAGGATAAGGGAACCAAACCATACTAAAAGTAACTCCTCCAGGCCTTAGAGAATGATCCAAACTAGAGGGTATATCAGGCTTTCAGAAAGTAAGGAATAGCCGCCTCAGAATCACCCATGGGAAACCTGGCACCAAGGAACTTGCCGAGCATTACACTGGGGCAGTGCAGCTGTGTGAGGGTCACTGCCCAGCTCTGCAGCTCACGTGCGTGAGTTGTGAGATGACACTCGCTCTTCTGCAGTTTTCTGCCTCAGCCTTTGTTCACCACTGTCTGCTTTGCGCAAAACAGAAGGCAAAGGGCCCTGCAGAAAAGTTTTGGTGCTCACACAGCCTTACCCAGCCCTCAGAGCAGTTCCTGCTGCCCATGGAGCAAGGGAGGGTCCTAAGGAAACATGAGTCTGTACACTTTGAAATGAAGACTGCATCATAACGCATCTGCACAAATGTTGCCAGGGGAAGTCTAATCCTGGATTTCCTAATTTTTGAGTGCTTGATTCCATAACCCTTACAAAGGTTTTTTGTGTGTGTCCTTGTTTATAATAATCTGGAGTATAAGAAGAATGAGTAAGGGAGGAGACAGACACCTGGGCGATGGGGGCAATGTCAAGAATCTGAGCAAATGCTTCTGCCATCTTCTTTATGCTAGCTTATTTGGAGATAAAGGTATGTGAAACAATTGTCAGCAGAGGTTCCCACTTTCAACAGATAATTGTTATTCCTGCACAGTTGAACTAGCTATTTGGTATTCATGGGGAAAAAGTCCCCATGAACCATTTTGTATTGGGAGTGAGCTGGCTGCTGGGATGTTCAGCAAAGGGTCCTTCCTAACCAATGACTTGGAAATACGTGGTTTTCCAAGTGCTAGGCTTTGCTCCCTATCACCACCCAGCAAGTTCCTTTCTTTCTCATGAAAGCAGGAATATAGAGAGAAGGGGGCAGTTCCTCTTTGAGTACTGCCTTCACTAAGGTAGTGTGGGAGGTGCTGTCACTGGCCTCTACACAGGTCTCTGTAGCTCTGAGCAATGTTGCCCACATCTCTGAGTGACAAGTGCTACCTGCTTCCTCGGCTCCCTGTGGTAATAAGCATAAGCTAGAGCAGTCTCAAAGCCATTCTGTCTGCTGCATGATAATGGGATAGCCTCGTGGCTCTCTTTTCTCTTACCTGAGTCCATTTCAGCAGGGCATGGAACAGCAGCTCTGGAAGACTGGCAATACTTATATTCCTATGCATTTAGGTAACTATTCACTAGCTGATAACATCACCTTTAAGTGCAGTTTTTTACAGCTAGATCAGTAGAGGAGCAACTGCTACAGCAGCCAGGATTTGGCCCAGAAAGATCAGCTGCTGTAGAGTTTGCTAAATCAACAGAATGAGACTCCAGGGGGTTATCCTTAAAATCATCTTTTGAGATTCGTTCTATCATACATGGGAAAATTTCCATACTTTTTCTACTTGGAACGGGCAGCTCTTCCTTCCCTTACAATATGCAGCTTCCTCATTCTCCTTTCAAAAGCTCCTCAGCAACCCTGATCAATAATTTTCCACACATTGCTTATAGATTCAATACAACATACTGTCAGCCTAGAATTACTTGCAGACTGCAAGGCACTGAAAGGCAAGTTTGAGACTTGCTTTTTCTGTAGTGACCTCTCTACAGTTAATGCTCTGTTAGTAATAGTAATAACCATGAAGATGATAATAGCAGGAGTAATGATAAATACCTACAGTTAACTCTTGAGATCACCTTAAATTTGAGCAAAATCTAGTAATATGCCTTCTAGAGAAGCCAGAAACACTCTTCTCTTGCAGGATGAAAGGAGATGAGGAATGTGCTGGCTGAGGAATCCCTGTCCTCTCAGGCCTTTAATGGGTTTCCTGCTCCTGTAGGTTCAAAGAGCAATTACAGTCTCCAGCAAAAGTACAGCAAATGGAAAACAGATTCCTTGGCTTTCACTAAAATGCCAAGAGAATAAGTAACTAAAAGATGCAGGACTTAAAGTCACTTTGTTGCTGCAGTTTATTGAGCTGAAGGGAAATTTCCCTCTCTTCAGCCATAAAGGCAGAGGAAGTGCCTAGCACGGGAGGTGGGTGGTGGGAACCCAGTGAGAAGACTGTGTTCACAGCCCTCTGCCTGGAGGAGCTTGTGTTGGCACGGAGAGATGACACTAGGCTGCTGTGAGCTGCACAGCAAACTTTGGGGGTCCAGCTCCTTCACCGCTTAACTAGAGGGATGCTTGGTACCTCTCAGTGCCTGTCAGAGAGGAAAGAAAGCGAGGCCTGGGGAAAGGTGAGGGCAACAAGGGTAGTTCAGCTTCCTTCACTGCAAAGAGCTATCACAGAGGTGAACAGAGGTGTGTATCCAGGACAAGGTGGCTGGACAGAGGATAGAATCACAGAATGGTGGAGGTTGGAAGGGACCTCTAGAGATCATCTAGTCCAACCCCCCTGCTCCAGCAGGGACACCCAGAGCACGTGGCACAGGGTGTCATCCTGGTGGGTTTGGAAGATCTCCGGAGAAGGAGACTCCACAGCCTCTCTGGGCAGCCTGTTCCAGGGCTCTGTTACCCTCACAGGAAAGAAGTTCTTCCTCATATGGAGACTACACTTCCTATATTTCAACTTACACCCACTACCCCTCGTCCTGTCACCGGCCACCACAGAGAAAAGCCTGGCCCCATCCTCCCTACAGCTACCACCAGGTACTTGAACATGTTGATCAAGAACATGTTGATAGGACAACTGCAGAACCAGCCAACCTGATATAGTGCAGATAAGGGGAGGCAGTCTGGTTCCCAGGGGAGGGAGGAGAGCAGGCAGGGATAATCCTCTGCAGAGGCACTTGCTGCCTCGTGCAAGGAAAACAGCCGCATGCCCTGTGCGGAGGAGGAGTGCTCTGAAGAGCAATGAGATATGGAAGAAGAAGAAGGCTTGCACAGACCCAGGCTAACTGCTTTAGAGAGCTGCAGGATGTGGGCAATAATACTGGGTTAATGCCCTTGGATTTCATTAAGAGAAACTAATGGGCATGAGAGCAGTGAGCTGCATGCTGATTACTTGTGAAGATCTGCATAGGTTGCACCTATAGGCTCCCAGTAGGGTAGCACCAGCCCAAGGGTTTCCTCAGGAGTCCGCACTATCAATTGCTGAAGGTTAAAAATTAGATCCACTGGTAAAGCAGGATCGAATTCAGGACAGGAAAAGTAAGGGTTTTTGTTGTTGTTTTGGGTTTTTTTGCAGCTCAGTATTGTGATATAATGAAGAATACGTATAATCAAGGGTTAATTTAGAGACGCTAGGCCAAATACATTGTTTGCTTAAAAGGCAATGTTGCATAGGTCTTATCTCTCTTATGCTTGGCTATACAAATGCTTTCAGTTCCTCACTTTGCCATGATCAGTAACACCTGCACCTCCCATCTCTGAGGAGAGCTGTTGCTTTACCAGCAAGTTTCTGATTTGTTATTCAATAAACTACGCCATAGAGGGGAAACTCAATAAGCCTCTCTAAAGAAGTGAAAAGCCCTTCAAGTTACTTTGCCTCATGTTTCATTTCCACCTCAGATTACTTAGGATTAAATCCTATCACTGATGGCAGAGAGAAATAACTAATAAGACAGAGCATCAGCAATAATACCAACTTTGTGCTCAAGTAGGGATGCCCAGTATCCAGTGACTGTACAAGTAGGTCATCCAGCTAGCTGGGCAACCGGAAGAACTTCTGTGTTACAGTTTACCTCTGGCACTGTCCAGGCATAAAGCACAAGCTCAACTCTGCACTTTTATCAGGTGTGGAGTGGGAACTATATACTCATAATTATACAACTGCAATGTAATAATTGCTGAGGATTTTCTTGGTCATCTTATATTGCAAATTGCTGCTTCCTCCAGTTTTCATTGCTGTCCACAGAAGTAAAAGGAACCCATTCTCTGCTTACCATGGAGATATGTAAAATTCCCTTTAAACTGACAAGAACAAATAAAATGGACTCTAAAGAGAAAGGATGCAGAGGAGATGGTTGAATAAAAGACCCCTTCATAAATACTCTGACCTAGAGGTGTGAGATGGTTTTCATCTCTGGCCTCCTGCTGACAGATATGGACTATAAGAGAAAGAGTTTGCATGTTAAACGTCTGAATGCAGAGCCAGTCATATTCGGACAGGGAACACTTTTGCTTTGGCTCCATCTTTTCACACCAGGAATAAGGGTTTGCAGCCAAAGAAAATTAAATATAGATTGTTTTGCTTAATTTGCTCATCTTTTGAAAATCCTCCAAGCTACAGTGGGGAGGGAAAGGGGGAAGGAAGAGACTCTTGTAAATAGATATTATGAAGGAATGCCAAATATATTTTTTTAGGAAAGAAACTTACAGGTCATCACAGGTTTGAACAGCACAGGGTACAAGTGACCTCTTCCTGTTGCACTTCAGCTGAGTATAGAGATACTAGCTACCAGTATCTGCTTTATGCCCCTACTCCCACACCTCATCCCTTTTCCTTAAAGTGCAAAACTAGTCTAAATTCCAATTTCTATAGGTAAGGGAAGATGTGAAAGCAGAATGGGGAGATAAAAACAATAGCTTTGGAGCTTCCAGTACAACAGACTTGTCCTGTCCTCCATGAATGCCTAATTCCAGTTTGAATATGGTCTTTCTTTTATCATCCTCACATTGTGTCATGACAGACTTTTCGAGATGAATCAGTATGAATGGATTTAGGAAATTCTGCCTACTACTACCCTGTAGTAACGGTAAAGCTTTCCTACCTTCTGGCCTCTTCAGTGCCAAGGCTAGAAAAAAGCACATCCATGTGGGTTGAAAATTGGCTGGACCACTGGATAAAAAGGGCAATAATGATTAAAGGTTCAGCTCCAGAGGTTGATTCTGGGGTCTGCTTAGTTCAATATTCACCAGCAATCTGGGTGATAACACAGAAATGCACCCTTATACTGTGTCATTCAGGGCCCCACCATCCAGAGGGATGTGAAGAACCTGGAAAGTGTCCAGTGGAGTGCTTCCACAATGTTCAGAGGCCTGAAGCAGGTGATCAACAAGGAGTTGTTGAGGTATCTGGACTTGTTCAGGCCAGTGAAGGGAAGGCTAATCTAATAGCCTACAACTACCTGAAGGGTAATAACAAACATAACAGATTCACATTCTTCTCAGGAGCAGATGACATAATAAGGTACAAAGGCCACAAATTACAGTTAGGGAGGTTAAGCTGAACATTCAGAGAAAAAAATATATACCATAGGAGTAGTGCAATACTGCAATAGATTGCCCACTGTTGAACAGTGGTTGTCACTATTGGAGGTTTTCAGGACTCAGATGCCCAAAGCTGACCTGGTCACATGCTGGTGATAGTATATCTATGAACAAGTGGCTG
Source organism: Crypturellus undulatus (assembly GCA_013389825.1). Taxonomy (NCBI): domain Eukaryota; kingdom Metazoa; phylum Chordata; class Aves; order Tinamiformes; family Tinamidae; genus Crypturellus; species Crypturellus undulatus. Next base: position 1,350,634 of record VWPW01008193.1, read on the forward strand.
GACTAGATGATTTCCATAGATCTCTTTCAACCAGCATTTCTGTTGTTCTAGGATTCTTTACAGTCAGTAGTCAGTTTATTTAAGTGATTTACCAGAAATTCACTGCCTAGACACAGAGGCACAGAAACTTACATCACTGCCCACCTGACAGCCACCACAGTTAGCAACACTATAGGTAGGTTTTCTCATTCTTAGCAGCATGGTCTCCATCTGCTTTGCTGGCTACAGGTTGGCCTTTGATCAATCTTAGGTAGACAGTCTTTTGGATGTGGGCTCATTGGGAGCAATACTGGGTCCAGCAACACCATCAACCCTTATCTTTCCTCTAATAGGTTCTTATTCAAAAGCAGACTCACGAGGCTGTAAGGTGGGACTTTGAACAGCTTAAAGTATGATAAGCCAAGCCTTGAGAGGAAGCGCAGATCCATATTTAGCAGTCAATAAAGACACACTTTTTTGGATCTTCTTTTGGGTACTAAAAAGGTGTAAAGACACTTTCAGAAGTGTCTTTACATCCATCCGTCCATCCATCCATCCATCCATCCATCCATCCATCCATCCATCCATCCATCACTAAGAAGTACTGCCCTGAAGATTCTGAAACAGAAAGCCAGTTGTCTTCAGTTAATATCTGCCAGCTTAAACATTTCTCCAGTGACTCATGCCTATACCCAGAATGATCTAGCACATGTATGAGACAGAGTGCACTTATTCATGTGTTCTGAATACAAGAATCACTCCTCTATTCTGACAACTAAAACACTAAAGCTGTATCCTCCTTTTAGCAGTCTGTTGCCTTTGTTATCATCACACCCAGTATCCTGTCAGAACCATGACTAAGTATCCAGCACAATGATAGACAGCCAACTCTCTCTAAATCTGGGAGCAGCCAAACCACAGACCATAATTAAGTCCATAATCTCATAAATTGTTACCAAAGATGAACCCAAACCAAAAATTCTACACATATCTTCAGAAAGAATGTAATGGATTCACTCTACTGTTTATGACTAATGGATCACAAGGATTCAGACAACCGCTATAAATTTGTGATAACATTTGTGAATCAGAAGAGGGGCAGTCTTGTGGTTAAGTCTGGACTGATGCTCAGGATGTCTGGGTTCAATTCCTGGTCTAGTACAGATTTTCCTTTGTAAGCATTGGCAGGCCACTTAATCTCTTATTATCACCTCCTTGCTTATAAAAGCTTTTCCTTTCTTCCTTTTTCTTTTGCTTATTTTTTGTTTGTTTGCTTTTGCATACCTGATCTTTTTAGTTCTGAAATAATTCTCTAGTCTCTAACTTCCGGGAAAGCAGAGACAATATAACATATGTGATGTGACGAGTTATACTACGAGCTGTGAATGACTCTGAAAAAGCCCCCACACTGAAAGTGTTTACTTCAGATATCTAACAAAACATCTGGGACATCAAAAGTACCGTCACACTATTACCAACAAAACCAGTACAGTGCCAGCATCTTTACCATCCTTTCATGCCATTCTAAGCAATGGTGAAATTTATCACATTCATTGTAGCAGAAACAGACTAAAACTTATACTTGCTTTCTTTTGTTTCGTTGTTTGGTTTGTATGGTTTTGGGGTTTTTTTCTGGCCATCAAATGACGATGAGGATCAAGGTTTTTAAGTTTGACATTTTGAAGTGCTTTTTTCCCCCAAAAAAATTGCAACACCCGAATGCTTATCAGTGACTCCTCACAGGCTGATACATGCAACTTTCAACATGCAGAATGTTTTTAAAATTGAGCCTACTACTGATTAGACTGCTTTCTATCTTGAGATTTTCAAACGTTGGTTTAAATGTCAAGGACAGACAAAAAACAAATATGGACATTATTACCTCCATTTTATTGTGTAATTTCAGAAGACCTGTCTTGGCATCTGTATCTTATGTTGAAAGTCAAGTAAAATTGCCTATAACCAGGTAGCTATGCATTCACTTGATTCATCAGACACTAGGTTGGAAAGACATGGATCTCAGAGTATCAGAACTAAAAAAGTAAACTGTTCATCCACCAGCAGAACTCTACATTCCCCTAGACATGTTAAAAACTGTTTTCAAGCAAAATAAAGCATTAATACATAAAGAGGGACTTAATTTATAAATAATGCCAGACCCAGGCCATATGGCTAGAACTAAAAAGAGAAGTTCAGTGTCTAGAGAAGTGGGTACAAAGACTTTGAGAGAAAAAGTATGACATGTCTGACTCAGAAAAGACTTCTGGATTCCTATCAGAAAGCCATGGGAAATTCCATGGTTCCAGATGTAGGAGTTTTTACACTAAGCAAGACAGGACAGTATCATAGGAGACCTCAATGTGGTAAATGCAGCAATCCAGTCAAATGAAACAGGTTTTCCCCCGTTGAAAGCAGTCTTTGCGCAAGGCAGGCATCTTTTATCCTCAACTGGGTGAAACCGTGGGCTGCAGTTAGTTGGACAATGTCTGTCCTGGGAAATGGAATGAGCTGGAAAGGTCTTGAACAGTATAAAAGGGCAGCAGGACCAAAGAACCGAGTGGAGCTTTGCCTTTGCAGAAGGTAATAATGAATGAATGGAAAATAGCTGCATATGCGTTAGCTCTGCCCGGAACCCAAAGAACAATACGGTGGGGCACACTTCTCATAATAGTGGTCATTGTGCCCAGCAAATTGTGGCTCTCCATTATATTTGACTCTGAACACTGCACTGCTACTGAATTTGGGGCTAGGCTTTCCATATCGCTGTGTCTGTGCAGTTATAAAGCACAAATCCTGATGGACGAGGAAGTAAGGCCCTGAGGCTCTTTCCCAAAATTAGTGCTAAGAGGTTAGGAACTCAATGAGTTTCCTAAGTGAAGGAAGGCTTGGAGTCTTTGGCTGAGCGCTCTTAAGTCTGGAAAAGCCTAGAGATAGTAAGGACCTAACAACCTTCCAAAGTCTATCAAAACCTGTGAAGTCCTCTCAGCTTGCATGAACTCTTAGGAGATTCATGGATGGAAGTGATTAGGAAGGAGGTACGTGTTTCTTAAAGGTACATTGTTATATTTTAGTTCTATTTAGAAATTAAGCAGATTCACAGAACAAAACCTTCTATTTAAATGAGTATTAATGTTGTGTAAACCTCCTGAATTATTCTGGCTGACAGCAAGCTTCAATTTCTAGGGGGTCTCACAGACACCATCTGAATATCCCACCTCAAAGCATGAGTAAAACAGAAATTCATGGGCTGGTCCAGAAGCCTGACCTATTCACTGCCAAATGGTGAATCTAATGACCTACCAAACCAAGTATAAACAAAAACAAAAAACTACATTGTTGATGAAAGGGAAGATAGTAAATATACAAAATAACGTACTGTAAGAATACGGTAATATAAGGGATAGATTAATCAACTTCCACTTTGCTAGAGTACAACAACTATCATTTCAAGACCTCTCTATTTCTTTTTTTTTAATGAAGCAGCTGCTAGTGCTACTTCAGTAACATCTGCTTGCAGTTTCTGTTTGCCAGTGTCTGAGATCTTACCACAGCTGGGTAGCAAGGCATGATCCAGCTTTTAGTGGACAGCCCAGCATCTCTGGACCACTTCAGCTAGTCTGTCCCAGGCTTTAACCATCCTTGCATGTCATGCAGGGGGACACTCCTGCTGGCCAGCTGCCTTTGCTTTGGGGAGACATTTCTGGACTTTGGTGACACCCGTCCTTTATCAAGTATATACACAACTTACAGACCCATATATATTCCTTGCTGCCAAAATATCTACCTTTTTTATACTGGATTTTCACTTCCAAGAGTGCCAACTGTTGCCTAAGATGAGGGTGCTCCGCTCTTCCTTTGCACATTTAGGTAGTACTCGTTTTCCCAGCTTTTCGCAGACAATTAGAAGCTGCATTATTTCCTCCCCTTTATATACAGACTATACTTTTTCAACCTAACTGCTGCCACAATAAAGCAGAATAGGCAAACTGAACAGACTCGAGCCTACCCATTAGCCTCTCTGAATCAACTGCCCTCCCTTCGCAGGACAGTGACAGGGCACACTGCCCCCAGCTCCTCAGCTACTGGGACGTGGTTGCTGTTCTCCTCCACCTTCAGCGACTCGGCTCACAAAGGGAAGCGTGCCCCGACAGTTAAGAGCTGGCAGTTGTGTCACTACAACTTACAACATCCTTAAAACAAAGCAAACTTTTGGTTTTTTTTTTTGCAATCTCCATCATGGAAAATTATGACAATGGTTACATTACGTCACAGTTATTTGTTGGGAAATGGGCCAAGGACACGCACTCCTCTTCACAAAGCTTTCACACAGCTTGCGTGCTTGTAACAGCGTTCAGAAGCCACTTGTCCAGGCTGGTTTTGAGCATGAGACCTTAGTCTCTGCCTCATTCCCAGGCTGACCGTTTCACTTGACCGCTTTTGTTCCCACCTGATTTTAAGCCTGATAACTCAGATATCAGGACAACGTTGGAAGACGACTTAATGCAGCAGCAAACCAAGACTGGGAATAGCCTCACCCAGCTAATGATTAACCATCAAAAATTATCCTGACTGTATCAAAAAAGTACTGTTTTGACTCGTCTCCAAAGTACATAATGTGGTAGTCTGGTCAGGGGTAGGCCCTCATCCTGCCCTGAATGTAAACATGCATTAGGCTTCTTTTACCACATGTTTTGGGAAGCATCAACAGTTCTTGGCAAGCAGTAGGAAAGAGATTACTGAGAGACTGCTGGCATACTCCTTGAGCTGATGTCATCTTACAGCCTGAATGGAGTTCTGGGCACACTTAGTCACATATATACACAACTACTAGTCACCAACCAACTTTTGTTTTGGTTGAAAAAATGAAATTAGTTATTTTTGGCTGGAGAATTCTCCCTCCCTCTACCCTTAGCCAGTTGCTTTCTGGCTCCAGCTGGCTAGGCAGCCTCTCCCTTTGGAGCACCTGACATCCAAATTCGAGGATAAATCAGAGGTTCCATGCAGTCTGGGATCATTCTGTATTTACATACTGCCTTCCAGATGTTGACTCATGACGTGGTAACTGACATCCCTCCTTCAACATGATCCACTCTTCTAATAATACATCCCTCCCTGCCCTCACTAGGCCAGGTTTTCCTCTCCAAATCTGGGCATGGAAAGCCCACCATTTTTCAGACTTTCTGTGTGACTCACAGTAGACTTGTAAATGTGCAGGAATAAGTTGCTGGTTTGTGTAACTGAGAACAGTTACTCCCTAGTGTAGGTTCAAAAGAGTTACATCTGAATTAATATAATGCTACAGTGATCTGTTTTTCTGTATTACATTTTCCCTTGTGCATCCTATGGTGGATGTATCAGCTAAAACACTGAAGTTCACCAATGGGCTGAAAACTCAAGTTCTTTGGGGAAGTGCCAGAATCAAGACTGCTTGTGTAACTTGATTTTTTTTTATGCTTCGGCATTTACGTGCCAATCCTTAATTACTGGATCACATTTTTTTTTTTTTCACGAGAAATCATTTAATACCCAGTTCTCACTGAATGAACTGTTATCTCCTTAGATTTTCTCTCTGCTCTTTTTACACTATTCAGATGCTGTCCTGAAGTTGTTCTTTTACCCATGGGCTTTTCAGTATCTTTCATCACTGAAGTTTCATAACTGCTAATCAGTACATATTCAAAACATCTCAACTAAGGCACAAATTATTAGACACATTTTATAGATGGAAAAAATAAGCTAGTAAGAGATTAAGTTCACAAGTATGTACTATATCTGCATGTCTTATGTGATACCTTAGACCTCATTTTTTTTGTCTGTGTAGCACTATTTAGCTTTTTATATAATCATAGAGATATTTCCACTTATTTCATCTGTAACTATGACTGCCTGGTACTTGGATTAGTAAAGATAAGGGCTGTTAGGTCACACAGTCTTGATTTCCTGTATTTTACAAACCTGTATATAAATTTCATTCCGTTATCCCTGTAATTAGTGGGATAAGTTATGATCATCCAAAGTATAAAGGAAGTAATCCAGGAAAGCAGCTAGTCTTGAGTTGAAGACCTCAAGAGATAAGAGTTGATGATTTGCATGGGTTGAATCGGCTGGGGTGATTAATTACTCTCTCGTAAAGCTTTATGCCAAATTCCTCATCTGAATCTGCCTAGCTTCAGCTCATAGCTTCAGGCATGGATTCTTATTTTACTTTTCTCTGCTGAATTGAAGATTCTTTTAACATCTGGTATTTACTCTCAGGAAGATATTTGTAACCTGTAGTCAAAGTCATTTTTAAAAAACTTCTGTAAGCATCTCACTGATAGATATGTTCCTCATTCTTAAATAATTTCTATTGCTCTTTTCCACATCATCTCCTATTTTTAAGTCTTTCTTTTCTTATTTTTATGTAAAGAGCAGACCAATAAATAATTTCTAGGAGTTAATTGCAACAGGACTGAAAATCTGCAAACTAGCTACATGTTTCAAATTAGAAAGGCCAAAATTTGAGGAGCACAAAATTAATTCCTACTTCAGAGAAATGTGATGTAAAAGATTTTCTCAGCATTTCACATGGACTTTCTGGCACTGTTAGGGTCAAAATCCAATTCACTAAGATGCCTTTCAGCTGCCTTAATCATCAAAGTGCCCTTTCTTTTTCTGCTACTCCTTGACTCATAATATATGCATTTTACAACTTTTGGAAGAAATGAAGCAGGGGTTCTGCCAACAACCTCCTCTTTAAGTCCAGATTTAGCGTCAGAGCTGATCCACCTGGTGGACCCTTCTGAAGGGGACCTGTGGAATAAATGACCCATGGTCACGTAATTAAAGACTGATTCATAAAGCTTATGTACGAGGAAGGAAAATTGAAGTTGTATTTCTTAAAATTCAGGTGCTTAGCTTTTCAGCTTTAATAATGTTCTTTTCACCTGATATATGGTCATGACGATTCCTAGGTTTACCACACAGCAAACTGAAAAAAAACATATTCCATCCGGTGGCAGCGTATTGGCACTCGCATGACTCACCAAGCTTGACACTTTGACCTGTACTGCATGAAGAGCAAACATAGGTTCTCATTCATTACCTGTGGCTGTACAGGGTTTTGCAAATATTATCTGTCAGGAGAGAGCTCATCACACTCAGGATACTTAAACCCATTCTGGATTCTGAAGGGAACAACCTGCAATAGAGAAAAACTTTCATTTCCAGTTCCCTCCAACTCATGTATAGTCATGCTGTGTCTGTCCTACCCTGGCGCCTTATCTATGCCCCATTTTCCTCAGGTATTTGATTTTAATATGTTCAGTCTTTCCAAACAACTTGCCCACCCAGTCCCAGTGTTTGCCAGCCCAGTTCCACTGTCCTTGGCTGGCCTTTCACCCTGATACTTTGTCCGTGTTCTCTCCCCTCCCTGCCAATACTCTGCCTTCCCTCTTACTTCCTCTCCCGGGCTCCCTCCCTAGGNATGTTCTCTCCCCTCTCTGCCAATACTCTGCCTTCCCACTTCCTCTCCCGGGCTCCCTCCCTAGGCTCCTTGTTCACTTACAGGTTGCCCATTTATATCAGACTCGCTCTGCAGATCTTCCCAGTTATCAGTTTATACCTTGGTCCCTATTGCCTCCGGATTTCATAAGCTCCTTGTCCACAACCTGCTCTTCTTTAATTCATAGTTCCTTCCCTGGCTACCAACCTTCCTTGCTGCTTCACATCTGATGATGACATCTTCTCTCAGCCTCCCCATATGCGTGTTTCAGTTCCCATGCAGTTTGTCCCACTGCTCCCCATATATTCTGCTTTTGGTTCGTGTCGTCGCCCAACCTTCCACTGCTCCTTGACCAAATCCAATTCATCTTCCCACGGCAAGTCTTGCCTCTTCTGCATTTGAACCATGAATTTCACATGCAATACCATTGTCCTGGCACTGGCCCAGCACAGGGAGTGTTGAAAGTTTAAGAAAAGCAACAGGCATACAGAGAAGTGACCATGTGGCAGCATATCCCACCAGCTTTTATTTTCTGTGGACATCTGCCTGCATAAAGACTCCTACCATCCTGCAAATGGAAGATAATTTAGCCAGCTTTCACTGAAGGTTCAATTGCCCTGAGTTACCTTCTCTTTATGCAGAGTAAGAATATACATGAATAACTGCTGCATATCAGTTCACACAGTCATTTTTTCCCCTATATTTGTTTGCTCACGCTTCCACACCCACAGACACCCCAGTTTTATTTCAGTATCTCTAGCACCTCAAACTTACAGTTGCAAAGTAATTCTTGGTGATCCTCTCCACTTCAGCAAGTCACTCAGTGCAGACAGATACTTTAGCAATTTCGGGATGTATCTTTGGAAAGACTGTTCTTAGCAGGTACAAACTGCAAATTCCAGAACACTGGAACTTAGCCAGATTTGGTCAAATTTTCTTAGGAATGGAGAAGGACAGAGGCTGCAGCACCTCATAGCCTGTCTTCACAGCCAGAATTGCCAGTTTCCCAAAGCAGCAGTCACAAATATTCTGGAATACAGGCAAGCCAACAGACCCTATTCCTTTGCTTCTGTGTGTGTCAAGTGTACTTAGATTTCCCGGTTTGCCTGAAATTCTCCGAATTCTCCAAATATTCATCTTGAGGAAGGCATTCAGGGTAGAAAAGTTCAAGTTGAATGGTCAACATAAGGCAAATTTTTCGAAAAGTAAAGTAGCATTTTATACAATGTTTTAGGCAGTCATAACCATTTCTCTGGCAATCCTGCAGCATTACAAGTCTCTGTGATCAGTCACAGAGACCAAAAACATGCCTGCGTAAAATCTGCTCATAGATGATATTGTTAAACATATGTACCATTCAGAGTACATATATTTATGTAGTGCAGTCTGCTGGAAACAAAGAACGAATTGTAATTACATCCGTATAATCTCCAACAGAAATATTTGTGATCTAAAAAACTATAATAATATGTTTGAATGGGAAATACTGTACATATATGCAAGCACAACTCTGTTCTCCAGCAACATGCATATAGATTAGCCTCATGTAAAGCTGGGCTGAGTGATAGGAAACACATGTTTCTTAATACTCGTGGCTGCACAATGGCAGAAAAAGAGTCCTGACATTCTATAGGTCCCTGGACAATTCTCCTATTGATGTGTAGTGAGTCACTGCAAACAGACCATGGTATGTTTCTGAATCACTTCCTGCTCGAGGGGTTCCTCCACTTCTCCCAGAGATTGTGTGCTGAGGAGGAATTCAGTGGGCTAAGGCTCTGGAGACCCATTCTAAAAGCTTTCCCTTTCCCTTCCTTCTCTGTGCACTGAGTGACTCAGAAAGGGGATGACACCTTGGACTGATGTCACCATTCCCTTGTGAGGATGGAAGAGCCCCACAGGGAAGAAGGAATTTTTTTTTTTATGTTTTATTTTAAGGATGTCCCTTTTGACTTACTTTGATTTATTTTTTCCAGTCAACATGTTAAGGTTTTTAGGGTTTGGGGAAAAGGGTGATTTGGAAATTAGTAGCTCGGCTGTGCTAAATTGCAAGATGCTTCAGCTATTCTCATTGCTTCATCTCTCTGCATCAAAAATATTAGGGCCCAGATCCCTGAAATGGCCATTTGATATGTATGTAATGGGCTGCATTGAGACTCCTGGGGCATTCATATGTGCAAATCTGTTGCTGTTGAATTGGCACTGTCCTAATAGCATGACAGACTGAAATCCAAAGAGAAAGTATGAGGTAGACCATTTCAAAATTCAAAGTCTGTGTGATTTGAAATGTCCCAGTAGTATTGCTCTGTATAAAAACTAATTTCAATTACTTTTGATTTTGATTTTAATAAATTTTCAATGGAAAATGTATTTAAAGGAAATAAAATGCTCTCCTACTATTAAAAATGGACTGGTTTTTATTTCATATTCCCACTATAAAATGCTGTGTATAAATAACAGTTTTCAAAATGAAAAGCCACTGTGAACTGCAGAAACCTTGAATTTCAAGTACTTTCCAGTTTGTTTTTCCCAAGTTTTACTGGACTGATATGTGATCTTTTGGCAAATCAATATTGTGATGAAATCCTAATCAGGTTCTGAGTAATTACAAAATGATTTTGACTTTAAGAGATACTTATCTTGAATACCACCTGATGCAGTACTTTTCCACTCAATTGCAGTAAACAGTGCTCCTGAAAGAGCTGTGCCTGTTGCTCAGAAATCTCTTAGAGCAAATGTATCTGAAGGAGGTTCACTTCACTGAGGTATGGTCTTCTCCTACAGAGCCAAGTGTACAACTTGGGCTTGTGCTGCCACTTGCTTTTGGAAAATCTCTTAAAAGTACAGCACACCGTACACATTTCACCAGTGAAAATGTAATATAGAATGCCAGATACATATAAGTAGCATAGTAACAAATATTCAGTCTGTTTCGGAGGTACCCGCTACAGTTGCATGTGTCTTACTAAAGCCTCCAACACGCCAAAACACCAGCCCAATTGCTAATGAACCACTCTACGTTTCTTCATTTTTATCGTGATCTAATCTAGGATGCAGCTGCCTAGGCCAGGTGTGACTGTGTCCTGCCTGAGACCTTCCTGCACAAAATGATCGCCCTGATGCTCTTCCTCTCCCAGACTCTTCTAAAAATGGAAGAAGACGCATGGGTTTCTAGTCATCTACTTATCTACTACTGATTTGCAGTGACAACCTTATTTGAATTCAAGTCTGCTATTTCAGATCTCACTGCTGCTTGCAACTGTTCTTCTCTTAGTATAAATCATCAGTTTTGCTTTCATGTGAGAGTGGATGCTTCCAGGACCTCAGCTCTTAAAGGTTTATTTTACCTCACCTATTTCTTTGTAGATGCGCCAGGCATAGGTGTCATCAGTTTCTACCACTGCAGGCATTCTGACTTCTTCATATTTTTGCTGAAGGAAATCTTCACAGCTGACAAACCACTCATCTTCTGCACAATCCTGTAATTTAATAATGTTAAATGCAGGTCAGAGTTGGCCTCTTTACTATTTTCCAGTGGCCAATTTCTTATTTGATACTGCTCTCTACCAACTCATTGAACTGAGGGTAAATCTGGATTAGCAGTAAAATCTCCCATACAGTGCTTCTCTATAGACTGCTTAAATTCATAGTCTGTGGTGTATTATGAGCCATTAACTACCCCAGGTGACTAAATCTAGTGAAAATGTGATCACCTTTAGATTGTCTAGTAAAGCTTTCTCTAAAACAAATGCCTCATTTCATCAACATAAAGAAATTTACACCATCTGATCAACCATTCCCATGCCATGAGATTTTTTTACTTGACTGACCTGTGCTTTCCGTACATGTGACAAGCCTCAACAGGTTCCCTTTCCCTTGGAAGACATCCTCAAACTCTTTTTCAATTGTTTTGATCTTTGGCCTCTTTGGTGAGTGTACCTCTTTAATGAGATGAAGGGAGTGGCATGTTTTCATTCATGGATAATTTTTTCCCCTTGGTATGATTATAAATTGTACCTCCTCCAATTTCCTAATTATCCATGAATTTAGTCACAACCCTAATGGGAATTAGCTCACCACAGCAAGCCCTGAGCTTCACCTGTTTATGGTCAATAGCCTGTGGTTTTGCTTTCCAGGCTAACATCCCTGTTTCTGGCAACATATCAGCTTGCACCAGCTTCCACATTAAATGGGTAGACATTTCATTTACTTTCAGGATGATGGTTCTTAATACTCTGAGTACTGCTCACCGGTCCCATAAAGAGTCATCTGAGGATGTGGTGCTATTGTCCTCTTGTCTGTGCTGGGGAAACTCTTGGAAAGTGATGGAAATTACTGCAGTCTTGAAAGTTTTCCCAAATACCAGGCATTGTCCTGGCTTGTGTTGCTTGTAGATCAGTATGCTGCATTATGAGCATGGCAGCTCCATGCCCAGGGCACCATTCTGCAGCCAGTCTCTTCTCATGCAACACCCTGTGTTCTCCTCAGTGTGATAACACTGCCCATCTTCTGTAGGTTTCAGTTGGGATTGGGTATCTTCCTTTGTTTGGCAGATTTGAATTGCATTAGAGAGAAATAAAAATGGGTCTTCCAGTAGATGGTGACTGCTTGTCTTAGGTTCCAGCTATGTTTGCACTCTTTCTAGTGCTTCCAGACCTCAAAATTGAGATTTTGTCTTCAACTCTCTAACAATCACAAACTTGGCTTTCTTTTTGCCTGTTTATTGTACTGTGTAATGACATAGAGTGTACATGTTTCATTTTTATGTGGAAGCCAGTATTCTTCAAATTCCTGCGATACAGCAGCCTAGTGAGCCTCAGACGTCAGGTTTAATTCAAAACTATTAGAAGCATCCAGTACTTCAGCAGCAGCTATTGTCAAAAATAAAGCCACCTCTAACTATCTTAGTTATCTTATTGAGTTATGAGAGTCATTTAGCATAATTTCCCACAATCACTAAGGACCACCTACTAGAAGGGGAGGCCCGAAGGACACACAGGATGTCCATGCACACGCACACAATCACCCCAGGACACTCTCCAGTGCCTTACAACAAACCAGACTCCTGCTTTTGCTTGCCGTACTGCTCCCAGTATTTGCAGAAAGAAAAAGCAAAATGTAGATATGTATTGTATAGATGTGTGTATTGCAGATTTATATATTAGACCTGATCACCAACACTTATCTCAGTCATCATTGTGAAGAAAAGCAAATATTACTAGGGAGCAGTTATTCTCAGCCTGAGGTGCATGTCTCAAACAGTTCAGACAAATCATGCTCTAACGCCCCCAAGTATCTCCCCACTGGTTGTAAAGAAAGTCCAGGGTGTCTACAAACGTAAAAGTGAGACCTGTAGAGGTCTAATGTTAGGTCTAGGTGTCTAATATTGGGTTATTAGCTATCAGTCCTCATGAAGGAGACTTAGACTTTTTAATGTCTTCAGGCTTTGGTCATGGAAAAAAAGCAGCGTGGGACAGCACAGTTTCTTAGGATCAGTTGCTGGAAGAATGCAGCCAGCAGATTCCAGTTTCCCAAGTTTCTACCTCAAAATGCAATCTTACACATAACTCTGGGTGTAGCAAGTATTACTGACATTTTTTTCTGACATTCTCCAAAGACAAGAAAAATGCATAAAATCACACCAGTTTTTGTGGCACTGATAGCAATAACACAAGAAGAGAGTATTGTCTCTATCCAGCTTTGTAGAAAAAGAAGCCAGGGACCAGCCAAATTTTCTCATTTCACTTTAACTGTAGAAAAAGAGTTATAGAAGAGACGTCTAGATAGGAAAGACTGATCTACGTACAAAAGATGCAGCAGGCAGACTTGGAGTCATTCAGCTTGCACTCCGTGGTGACTGGGAGATGTGTGAACCTTCTAGCAGAGCAACCAGCTCCGGCTAATATGTTCTCATCAGCAGGACTAGTTACTTCAGGCTCAGTTCTGTGCTTGCCTGGGTAGTGATGTTAGTGGGATTTGGGAGGGGTAGGCGTGCAGACATGCAGCTGTGCTTGCATCATGCAGTGCAAAAGCTGGTACCACAAGAGCTGCTGCCTTTCAGCCTTCTCCATAAATGTGTGCTGACCAAAGCTATGTGGCCCTCCGCTTGGCATGCAGCCAGGCCAAATAATGTCTTGCTTGCCTGTGAAGACCTTCCCTGTTGATCAGTTTCCAGATGGCTTATATTGATTTAGCTTAATTCAATGCAAATGTTTTTGCATGTAGACAAAGCTTCACAAACATTCCCATGAGGTCTCAACCGGTTCCTCTCTCATTCTTGCTCTTCAAATCCTATTGTCACTCACGTGTAGCTTTCCTACACTCAGTACGTGCCTATTCCTTGCGGGGAGCGATTGACAACAGCTTAATTTTAGAGAGGAATGCTCACCCTGCTGTCTGGGAATGAAGCTTGGCGTAGACTACTTCAAAGAGTAGACAGATTTGTTGAGCTTAAGGGACATCTTCCCCTTGACTGGGATTTGCTACTGTATCTCTCTTGTTCTCATCTTTCCTTTCTGCTAATGGGACGGGTCAGGTGCTTCCCATATTCTGTCTATCTTCAAGCCCATTCAAATGCAGTCATTGGGTGCTAGCAGAGTCTCAGCTCTGCCTATTGCCCACTGGACATCACTGCATTGACTGAGGATGTGGCAGATTTAACGGTATCTGTACTAAAAGAATCCATCATTTGCCCTTTCTGTTTACACAGAGCCTTGGCACTCGCACAGCATAGAGGGGTTATTTTTAATTCTAATAAACTAGCACAGAAGGAAGGAGTTCATTGCTTTCTTTCTTCGTTTCACATGACAATTTTAGTCCTAATGAGGGACTTCACACCAAATGTAATAAAACACTGAACCCTTTTTTTCCTGTCTGTTGTTTTTCTGACAAACATATGTGTTTGTTTATTTTTAGATAATAAAATGCAATTATCCTGCTCTCTGAAGTACACATGTAAAATTAAAAACATATTGAGTCAGCTTGCGCCTTAATTTATGTTAATTAAGCTATTCAATGGAAAGGATGTTCCTGGTTAGTTTGCTTCGGTGGGATCTGGATTTTATTCTTGACTCTGCCACAGATTGCCTGTTTGATTCATGGCAAGCCACTTTATCTCCCATTGCTTCAGTTCTTCTTTCCCAAAATGAAGATAATAATTCTCTTTTGCCTTATCTGATTTGACTGTAAATATCTGAAGCATGGTTCATTTCATGCAACATTTACCATTGTAAACTCTTTCACTGATAATTGTACAAATTGGTAATTGGCCATCTTGTGTCTAAGAACAAACCCAAGTGTGCAGGGGGGTTGGATGGGGGATGACTTCTTCCAACCTTAAGCATTCTATGATAAGAAAGAAAGTCTCTGAAAATTGATTCCAATGCGCAGATTTGCAAACAAATATATTTTTCGTCACATCTGGTCAGGGCTCTGTCAGATCATGCCCAAAATGTGTTTTCAGCAGTGTATGCAGGCTGATTTCAGGTTTCTAAACTCTGGAATTTTATTCTGGAAATCTCAGACATCAGGAAGAGTTTAGCAGGGGTTTAGCAGGGGTTTGTGAAATCTCACAGTGAATTTTACTACAGATCAGGTCCAGGCCTGTGGATTAGGTAAGACATAAACTCTGTCTTGAGCGCAATTGGCCAGCACGGCTGGGAAAATTTAGTATCATGTGAATGGCTGAAGGACCTGCTTCACTGTCATGGTTTCTTACATCTCTGCATGTCTAATAATCAACCTCAGAATAGGTTTCACTAGGCTAGAAGGATCTACCCTGATTAGCCTCGTGACTCCTTCAGAGTAATGATGATTTCTTATAACTTAATGTATACTCATTTGTGCTGACCCTTTCCCCACTACACCCTTGCAAGTCTGCTTTTCTGTTTTTCTACCAGTCATGTTTTGCCTGATTGTTCTTTGCCTAGTGCATTCAAGCCCACTGCCCTAAGGTACCATCACTGGACTAGCAATTACCTGACGAATTGCCTTCCATTTTGAGACAGTGCTGGCTTTAGCTGAATCATTTTCTCATATTAGCTCTTATGACCCCAAATTCTAATCTCTCCCATCTCCAACTCTGGGAACTCAGACTCTTTGCAGTAAAGGGGGTGAACTGGAGGCAATGCATGGTGGAATTACCTTGTTACTTTAGCAGAGTATTCCTACCTGAGAGAACCAGAGAAAACTGCAGCTATTTGTGTTGTTTCCTCCATTCCTGCTCCTGTGTCTGCCCTAGGGCAGTATATAGCCAGATCTACCTCAAATTTTTCCTACATTCAAGAAGTTCTGATGTAGGTGCACTTCTATCAGCTTACAACTCCTTCCTTTACTTGACATATATCACATGAGCAAGTGTAACTAGGACATATAAAGCAGGAGATTGACTAAAAGGGCTTTGAGCTCACATTTCCCTGAAAAAAAATGCCAATGCTTTGACTGCCTGGCCAGCTGGGCCTGGGATGTTGTGCCATAGAGGAGGAAAAGTTCTAGCCTTGCACTGCTGCTAGCATACATGGCTGTTTTGGGCCACGAGCTTCAAAGACTTCCACTAAATGACTCATCTCCCATAGCTAAGCTAGCAGTATGGCCTGTCCCCCAGCCCGTGCCCAAAAGTGCTGAAGTACCAGTCCCCCACTTGTCTGGTCATGTTCACTGTGAGGAATTGCTAGGATAGCAGTAGTGCTAAGCTTTTTTAGTGACCTGTAGAGTCAGTATAAACCACTCATTATAAAAATTTAATGCATAGTTTAAATCTGCCCTGCTGATCACTGGATACGTTTGCCCAACAGCATTGTAAACTTCATGATGCAACTCATGAAAAACATCATCGTGCAATAGACCTGTCTTTTGACTCCTGTCCCTTGAGAGAAAAGTTCTGGTCACCAGCTGACACTTTCAAGACAGATCGGACTAATGAGCCTGAAACAGAGGTCACTGAAGTTCAGAGCTTGTTCAATTTGCACCTGGGTATCTAATTCTTCATGTCTCTGTTTCCCATCAACTGTAAGCAAAGGAGAGCAGTCAGGAAACAGAAGCAGCAAGACCCAAAGATCAGGGTTCCCATAGCATTCACAGTGAGTTAAAGCCTATAGCCTCTGCCTTACCCCATGTAGTTAGCTCACTTTCAATTCATGCCTATCCCATACAGAAATTTCATCCTTCGTTTCTTCTTCCAGATTCACAGAAAAACATCCTCTTCACACTTTCCATAAACTTAGCAGCCTGCTTTCTGTTGAAGTTGAAGGTCAGATGGTAACTTAGTCAGTGATTAATGTAGCACCTGGAAAGGTCATCTTTGAATCTCATTGCTAAGTCCACCCACCAGCCTGGGCAGCTCCGTATACCTCTTCCCTTCCCTTCATGACATATTTTCAGTTGAAAATAACTAAAACTGAGAGCCTACCTTATATCTTCAAAGCACATTAATTGTAAACTCATTCTTGGGTATCTGGAAATATTTTGAAGCTGTGGTTGGAGAAATAGGTTCTCTGTGGATCCATTTAGGCCATCTCCTTCAGGATTACTTGCAGCTTTGGAAGGAGATCTCCAGCTGTCCATCTAGTCCAATGAGCCATCTATCACCTCTCAAAACAGCCTGGTGTTTCTGAGGCACAAGAATTCAATATCATTATTGTCTTATGCTGATGGAGACATGGAAGGATTATATCAACATTTACAAACAAAATAAAGGGGCCCATTCTTCTCACTCCTGAGCCAAGGCAGTCTTTGTAAACTTGGACAAGCAGTCACCACATTAAAGATTAAAGTTGGATTTGTTACATAGTGCATAGCTTAGCTTGGCCTGCAACAGATTCAGGGCTCTTGTATATACAGCATCACCAAGGAAGAAGCTCTGCTCTGCATCAACAAATGCAAAATAACTCTCTTTTGTTTTAGGGAATTTGATATTGGAGTCTCTCACATGGAGAAATATAGTATAGGAGCAAGTAGATTTTGCCTGTGGATGTTTTTGTTTTCTTGTTTCTTTTGAAGTAAAGGAGGAAATATGGGAACCATTTCTAAATTACTCATCCACAAGAGTGACGGAAGAAATCCAGAACCAGATAAAGACCAACAGCTGGAACATATTGTGGTACAAGGAAGCAATTAGCTTATGGTATAAAAGAATGAAATCACATATAGAACTCTCCTAGAATTACCTTGGCAACATGGAAACTTTGGGGCAAATAAATTAGATCCATGGATGTAAGCCAGCACTGGCACAGTACGGAGTTAGGCTCCCTAGAAGGAACAGTGAGTGACAGTCGTAGCCATTCCTAAATGGCTGTGTGTGACAGTAAAGCAGCTGGCACCATGTCAAGGAATGGGCTGTGCTTAAGAGACCGAGGAAGGCAAGGAGCAGGGCGCGTTGAGATTTGTGGAAGAAGCAGACCTGCCAGAAGATGTTACACACAGTTCTGAGGCAGGACCTGTGATCACCGGGTAGGCTACAGCGCAAAGGCTGGCTCAGATGCCTGCTAGACCTTAAAAGGTCCATCCTTATGCACATGTCATAACATCTGGCAAGTACACCCTGCTGCTTACCTCCAAGAAGTCACCTTAGTGGCTGGGACGTCACAGACATATGTACAGAGGGAAGAGGGAAGAAACAGTGAATTGCTTCCCCTCTTGCAGAGCTGCCTGGGCACTGCTCCAAGTTCCTGGAGGAACTTACCTCTCCCAACCACCGGGAGCTGCCCTAAGGCAGCTTCAGTCCACGTCAGCCTGGCTCTTCACATCATAAACTGAATGACCACAGGCCTCAGTAGGCCTCAATTTTGGGTGCAAAAGGCCATCCTCACAGGATTGTTTAAAAGTTGCATAATCAAGCAATAAAAGAGTCAAAATACCTCAGGGTGGGATTGGAATTTGAGATAAATGATATTTAGCAGACATTGCAAGAGAAACCATAGCCTCATTGAAACGAATGAGGCAACTCCCATTGCCTTCGGTGTGGCCGGGGTTTCACTCCTCATGTGTACGGTGCCAGGCTGCCATAGTAATGAGCTCAGGATAATATTAGACACATGAAGTCAGATGGCTGGATTGATGGATGTAATCAAATTTCCTGCCCCAGTTACAGTTTTACTATCCAAGGTCTCAGTTTAATCAGCCATGGTACACACAGTGGGATTTGCTTCAGGAGGGACCCTATTTACCACTCCCAGTTTCTGAGAGCTGGTTAATCCTTCCGTGGGGCAGGGCTCGCATATCATGCCTCGTCAACTCCCTACATGAGGGAGTTTAGGAAGAAAAGATAGGATTTGCACAAGTGCTCCCTGAGTACGGCTTCATGACAAGCAGAGATACCCAGTCAGGTCACTTCACCCCATTAACTTTTCTCAGATGGAAACCAAGATGCAAAAATATACAGCCAGGTCTTTGCATGCTAAACCATCTCTCCCTCCTTAGAAAAGTCTGGAAACTGAAACCCCTGAGCTGTCCCTGCATAAGCCATCCCAGAGAAATTTGACCATGTTCATGCAACTGTGCGTTTCCCAGCTCCAAACCGATGAGCTGGTATCGCGAGGTGCTCCATGAGCTGTCGGCCCAGGTCTCCATTGCTCTGGTTCCTCACACAGTGCCACACTCGGTGGGGTAGTCAGGCCAACTCTGATCCCGATGAGGGCACTGAAAAAATTCACTGGGTGGGAAGGGTTAGAGCAACATTCGTGCTTTTGGCAACCCCTCTCATTCAGTACTACTGCTAACACTGGGATTCAGGACTCGTTTAAAATAACTTCACTCAGAGCACTCCATAGAAATTCCCTGCCAGTCACCCTCCTCACGTGCTTTTTGTTCTGAGAACCAGCAGGCCTCAAAGAGCAGTCTCAGAAGAGGCCACATCTGTACAGAATTTGCTTTCATCCTCACAAGGGTTCCCAAACAATGCCAGTGCCAGCCGGAGGTTTGCTGAATGGTATGAGAACCAAAGGCTTTCTTTGCTTTCTGTTCATCCATTAAAACCTTGTGAGTCAAAATTAAGAGGACAGGAGTGGGAGCTTTTGGAGGCTGTGGTTTCTCACAAATGCCTAAAGCTAAGCACTAATGAGAAAGTTTGAAAAAAGTCTGTAGCCCATCACTGCAGCAATGCCACAATTAGAGACAAATGCAGTGTGCACTGCTTTACATTTATGATGCAGACAAACTAATTTAGCTAATGAGGGCTGTCTAAAAAAATGCATATGAAATAAATAGTAACCTGTTTTCGAAGTCCAGTATCAGAAATGTCTGCTTACTAAAGCCCCAAAACACAAACATGCAGCCCAGATACCTGCTACTTTCTGAGCATGGGATTAGCTGAGCCACCTCTCCATGGGAAGTTTGGAACAATTTCTTTATGTCCCATCCACAACTAGTGGATGAAAATCCATCACTCAAGAAGTCCACAGGACACAAAACTCTTTTTAATTCCACAATATAAGAAACAATCCAAGAAAAAGTGAAAAGCCCAACTGGATTCTCCTATTTCAAAGTAAATTTTATCCTCAACATGCTGAAGTTGATTAAGCTTCTTTAAGAGTGCAAAGATATTTTTTCCTTTTAGAAGGAGCTCTTCCTTTTAGAAGCAGCTCTTTCCTACTCTCTTGCCACCTGTGTATTCCCACTCTCTTTTATCTGTATATTTCGACAACAAATATTTGCGCAGCACAGAAGGTCAGCAGAGAAACTCATCTTTTGTATTTCCGAGGTGCTGGCATTTTCACTATAAGAAATGAAGCAAGGACCACATGCCATTGCTATAAAAACAAAGCACTTCAGCAATCAGTTTTCAAAAACATTGTTCTGGCCATTACAAATGGCACAGTATGGGAAGAAAAGAGGTAGAAATATCAAGAAGAAACAAGTATACCTCTTTCTGGACTAGTTTTGGATTTTGCTCATAAGTTAATGCAATGTTCATGCAATGATGGAAGGACAACATGTTCAGTGGCAACAAATAGAGTACGTTGCGTCTGTGCTCGTGTTGCCCTATCTGCTATGTATGATGCTTTCACCCACACTTCCAGGCCTGAGCTCCCACAGCTGGCCCAATGGCTTTCATTCGGGCCCATACTCATTCACCTCCATGCTGGTTTCTACCCACATTCCAAAATCCTACCCTTCTCCCATGACATCCTAGGTAATATGCCTGGGAAAGAAACAAATACCTTCCTGTGCTGGGTGTGGATCAGCTCACTCACATTTGTTTCATTTATCCCAGAGAAATAGAGATATTGCCTCACAGATGAAATCAGCTCAGGTCTCCACCTCAGTTTCCAGTAAAGGGCAAACCCTTTCTCTCTAGACAAAACAGATGGAGTGGGCTTACGGAGACCACAGCATCCTTTGCTGCTTTGGGCTTGCCCAACCTAAAGAAGAGGGTCTATGTGTTACTGCGAATGGAATTTCTCTGCTTCCTGCTGCTTGCCATTCCTGGCCGCTGCAGCCTACGACACTTCGACGTGTGTGCTCAGCAGCGGAAAGAATGCCGCTGACCGAGGTGGTGGTTACCAGATGAAACAGGCTCATCCACACAGTGGTTTCTTCTGTTTCCTCCGTGTGTGCTCGCTTGAGAAGACCCTTTCTTGTTACAGCTGGAAAGGATGCAAACAGAAGCCAATTTCAGCTGAAAATAGCTCTGCATATGTGCTCTGTGGAGCCTGCTTGATTCCCCTACCATTTGGGGCTCTAAATGGCAAATTTGCTTCTTTCTAAGCAACCGAAGCAGGTTGGAGCCAAAGCTGGTATGTGGGATAAGCATGCAGGAAACCCATAGAATATGTTTCTTCTACTTGGCTTGAAGTTCTAATTGCTTCAGCAAACACCTGGAGCAGGATAATTATCTTATCTCATGGCATAAGCCACAAGAGGGAGACAAATACCCACATGGTGCCAATGATGACTTCTTGTGCCCTTAAGGCCTAGGTAGGAAAAAGATTTTCCTGTCTCTTGAGAAGCTGCAAGGTTTCTGATTAGTTCCTTATCTCAAAGCCAGCCAATATCTTTAAAAAAATCATAAATAAAGTATAAATATCAGAAATAAAGTATATGTCAAAGTTACTTCCTATTTGTAATTTGCAAGTATTTCATTTTCCTTTGCGTTAAAAAAAAATTAGTGCTCATTTACCAAATCATGGAGAAATGATTTTTTCTGCTTTAGAAAGATGAAAATGCAAACTTGGAATAATCTTTTTTTTTGTTTTTCCCCAAGCAACAGCTGAATTTGGAGAGAAGGTGAAATAGATCCCTTCCTAAATTCTTGGCTCAGCTAAGTAGGATTTTCCTATCAAAAACACGTAATTTGAAAGTTTCTAAAAAATCTCAAGAGATACAGAGTTAATCCAATTTTAGGATACTATATCTGCCTTGTATGTCCTCAGTCTCTCTGACAGAAGGCAAAATTAGTCAAAACAAATATACAAGATTATCCTGAAAAGGAAATTTGAAACTGTAAAGCACAAAAATGGAATCATAGAAAGAACAAACTTTTTACTTGGCCCCACATGCAATAGGTACCCGCAAAACATGTCACAACTTCATGGCTCAGACAGCTTCTTCCAGCACTCACTGGAGGAGATAGGCTCTATGGAACAGGTCTTTGGAGACCCATTTCCACCTGAATTTATGGCCTAAATGAAATGACCACAAAGAGCACGCGATGTGTATGGCACTATTGCCCAAGTGAGATGTTAGGATTCCTGCATGAGGCCAAGGGCTCAAAGAGCTTGAAATAGTATCTGGCTGTAAAATAGGAGAAAGTAGGCCTATAGCATAAACATTTCTCACATAGGGTAATACCTGACTTTCCAAGGCAGTGGATAAAAGAAATGCTGTGTAAATATCTGTGTCTGTAAGTGAAAAGATGTAGTCACTATGAATTCAGTATGAAAAAAGGCGGTCAACAGAAATTATCATGAGCGTGTTATGACATAGCCTTAACCTACTGGGCATGTAATAGACCAGACCATCCACCTGCCCAACCATTATGAAAGCAACATAAAAGTGTGTAATGTGAAAGAAAAGCTCCTCTGCTACTCAACCCTGTGAGATAAACTGAAGCTACGCTTACAGATGCAATCCACACAGTGTCAGCTCTGACAACTCTGTCAGGGTCTGGCCAAATCTATACACTGGTCAGCTCTATTAGCCTTTAAAACATCTCACTGGGTATGGCTGCAGACTAATGCTGTTTTCCATGTACTTGCAAACTGTTTGGGAGTATGCTAGCTGGCTTGAGCCAGAATACGCCAAAGATACTTATACTCTGGAGCATTAATCAAGCACTAACTGTGCTGGTCCCATGGACTTTTTAAAGGTTATAAAAATAAAACAGGAATTTTTCAGGAAAATCAAACTGTGACTGCCTGGTTCCTTGTGCTGCTATTTCTATGGCTCTGAGCGAGGAAAAATGGTAAGAAGGAAGGAGGCAGTGATCCATTGCTCAGCAGCTTCCAGGAGCCCAGGGGGTATTTCAAACGTTCCAGTGGACCATAGTACCTGTACTCTTTGCAAGGCAGCATCCATGGCTCATTGCTTGTGTCTTTCTTCCTGCCAACGTCTGGGAGATGACAATGTCACCCAGGGGCACACAGAGTAATTGGCACTTTTACAACAATTTACAATTACACTTAAACCTCAGAGCCTTTTCTTCATCAGGCAGAGTATTGCTTGCTGGATGGACTAATAAGCTCGAGGCTGGCTTCTTATTTCTCACTGCTATAACTGCAGTGAGAATAAGCTACAGAAAGTTGTGAAACCAAGCCCTTAAAAGAGAATGATGTTCTTGAGCATGGCCATCAGGGCATATAGCTGCACTTTGTATAAAAGCCAGGGTGTTTCCGTAGTGAACAATATTCAATTCGCTCTTTGGAAGCAGGAAAGCATCTGCAATTGATTGCATGGTGAGGTAAAGATTATCACTAACAGATGAATGATCAGCTTCAGCAAGACCTGATTATTCTGTGGTGCCTGTTGCTGATGGTTGTTTCTCACTGTTAAGTTCAGGGAAATTTTGTTCTTTCCAAAGAAACTTCATGCTGCTAATTTTGAAATCAGTGAGCACTCATGGTTTGCCCCCAAGAAGGGACAGTCAAGCCTTCTGAATAAAAATCCCCCTGTCAGGCAGTATCTTGTGACTTGCAGGGGTTCTTGGTAGAGAGATAGCTTAGAAAAATCCAGAACAGAATAACTGGACCTTTCCTTCCTCTCTTTCCTTCCTATATCTTCTACCACAGTTTAGGTACTCCAATTTACGCAAGCATATCTATCAAAAAAGAACCTTAGCGATCTCTCCACCCTGTCAACCAGTAGCATGTACCATCTCTTTCTGTTGCACCCAGAAAGAATGTACTCAAAGAGGTCTTCAACATAAAGAATGTGAGGGATGTATTCACACTCCTAGTAAGTAAGGAAATACAGCAGACTTCCTTAAAGGCAACTACACTTGCAAAATTAATTCCTTGCTCAGGAAATACCACAGATTAAGAAATTAAATATCTCTGTGTTAAACATGTCCATCTCATAACACTCTTTGAAAGACTTCTGTATTCCTAGAGGCGTCAATAGGGATTTTTTGGCTACAGCTGCTGGATGTGTGCGTTCACACACACATGTATTCATGTATGCACAAATATATCTATATATGCTGAGGGGATTATATATAGGTTTAAGTCCCACTGACAGTAGTATTTCTTCGGCTGAGCATCTGCTTCTCTGGATTTGTTGATGTAATTCTCACACTTGAAACTCCAAGGGAATGAGAAGAATATAAAATACTCACACTCTTATCCTCCAAATGCTAAGGGAGACCACTGAGAATCCAAAAGCATCCCATCTCAACACTAAAGGAGAAATTAAAGTAATATTAGAGGTGGAATTCATGACAAAAAGTTTCACTTTATGATTAACCCTTTCCAACCACTTCAGTGGCTTATTTCTAACCACAGCAAGTATTAAAAGTCCTGAAACAGTGGTTTGTGGTTTGCTTATTTGATGATGTGGGGATTAAGCCATATTGCTGTGGGTTTTCTGCTTTTGTGTCATGTTTTTAAAAGGCAACAATAGGACTAAAAGATACTTTTTTACCACCCCAAAGGATCTTGCCCTAAGCCATTGCTGACTTCAGTTAGTATCACAAATTCATTATTGCTGTATCTCAACCTGATATGCCCTAGTTACCCAGTAACTAATCATTGTCATCAGAAGCTAGAGGTCTCAGCTCTACTGCTAAGCGGAATAACTAAATGTCCATCCATCAAAAGCATCTTAAATCTAACCTTTTGATTCACACTCATTCCTGGTCCTCCCATAGCCCCCGCAGATGCCCAGTAACACTGAAATCTCCTTCTGCTATTGAATACTGTTCCTCTTTTACAACCTAGTAATCCACAGTCCCATTCTTGCCCATCCTTTATGCAACTTGTAAAATCTTCTTGCTGTCACTTGCCAAAATTCTGGCCTGTGGCCTCACAGGACTTTGTACCAAGTGCATTAGGCAATTTGGTTTTACAAGCCTCCCCTACAGCCTACTCAAAAACTGCAGTCAAAATCATCCATCTTGCCCACAGCACTGATCTCATCACTTAGGCTTAATAAAGCTCATCCCGTTCAAATCTGAGGTGCTGTCTCTTCCTATGCTCCAGCTGGCAGTGCGTTTATCATCCACCATAACTGCCTCATACCTGCCTCCTGTGTTACGCAATGCAGTTTTGATCCACCTGCTATTGAACCCTTCCTATAAGAAATTTGTCAGTGCTTTTCTCGTGACAACCCCTATCTCCAGCTTCCTCTAGAGACCCTTGAGGATACTTACTCTTTCATAGGATTTATTTTGGCTGGCTTGGAAGCATAAACCCTCTTCACTCCATGTAATGATTTTTTCTCCATTGTACTATAATTATATGAGCACGCGTGTATATCTTAAAGGAGTTCAGCACGTGTCTGTACTAGAGCGCAGATGTTAATGCTGGCAACTCTTATTGTTCAACACATTCTCCGATCACTGCTTGCTTCTCACACTATTTTTAACCTGGTAAACACCAGAGGGGAAGAAATTGTCTTTCATTGGCACTGGTCACCATGAACATCCGTGTGGCTGTAGTATTAATTTGAGTCAGCCATCCTGCATGGAGTTGGTGATTATCCCAGCTCATTAATGAGCAGGTGAAGAGTAGGTAATACTGCTTCTCTTCCACATTTCACTCGACAGCCCTGACTTTCCCATGCCTGGCAAGGCCAGCATGCAGTCAGTGTTGAACTTCAGCTCAGATGATTGTCAAAAGGATTGCTCCATAAGCATCATGGCATTGTGCCACCACAGAGTGACTTTCCTCCAGGTTTGAATCAGCTTGTTTGCCTTCACAGGAAATCATATATATTCTGCTCCTCTGACTTAATAGACACCAGGCAAGTGCCACACACATTACTTTCAACACACATCACAACCATTCAGCTTTCAAGTGCATTAACAACATTCCAGCAATCCACTAGGTATCTACCTTGAACGGACTTTGTCACCATGCAAGTAAAGACAGCAAAATTAATAGAAAGGTCAATTTGAGAATATAAAAGCTTGAAAACCTCACAGTATTACTTTGAGGGCATGATGAGGTAAAAAAATTATAGTACATTGTGCAATGGGGCTTTAGTCCTGACTGAAGATATTAGACACCATAGTTATTCAATACTAATGCCAAGAGAGTAGATTTTTAACATTCCCATTTCTCATCACCCTCGCATTTTCCTAACATCACTCATGATGTTACAGCTTCCAGGACTAAGCATTTCAGTATTTCTTGGAAAGGGTCTGCAGGAGAATGAGGAACTGGGAACTGGAAATGCATCCTGTAAGATGGATAATGTGAACTAATGCACAAAACTAAGCATGGGAGAGGGAAGCCAAGGAAGGCATTCTGCATTGCTTATAGACTACAAGACTGTATAAAATCACAAACAGAAGGCCAGTATCATCCCTGATGCCACAGGAGAACAAAAAGGGAAAAAAGATATTAGTGAGATAAATCAGCTTTCACCTAACATAATTCTATGCAAATTCATTTGTATTTAACTCTTTCTCCACCAGTAATAAATATAGAAAATAGCTATATATTTGCTATATAGCTATATATTTGGAAGTATTCAAAACTGGTTTATTTGTTGTAAAGGAGAGGTGGAGAGTAAAGTGTCATAGTTTACAGCCACGTGTTTTCAAATAAAGACTAATGTATGCATACCAGCACCAACTTTTACACATTAGTGCCAAAATATTGATTAACTGCAAAGTTGTCTTTGCAGTGACACTACAAACAGAGCATAGCCCTTAAAATCAGAGCTTAAAATGACCTGCTTTGGGCTCCAATGCCATAAGTAGGAAATATGTCAGGATGCTTTCCCCACTGCTACCAAAGATGGTTTTGTTGAGTCCCTTATTCAGGTTTCAAATTCAAGCTTGATTCTAAACCGGGGAATTCGTGTGCCAAGCCCTAGACAGATATGTAAATCTTGCCATCTCATCTTGCTTCTGTGTGAGAACATCTGGGAATTTTATAGGACCTTAATTCAAAGGGTTGAGTTGTGCATATGAACTAACATCCTGTGTCTGATCACTGAGCTAGCAGCAGCGTCACAGTCTCATCCCAAAACCCACTGGGTATCATCAGCACTAGTCTTGTCAACAATTTATGCAGATTTTAAAACCATCAAAGTGTTTTTCCCTATTTCTCGGAGAGATCCTTTGCAAAACATAAACAAATACATAGAAAGACACAGACATTTCATTGCATGATTTCACTACAGACATGCTTTTCTTATTAAACTTTAGTGTTATTCTTTGATTGCAAGAGTCTTCTTTCCCAGGAAGTCTATGACTAAGCTTGTGTAAATACTCAGCTTGAGGGTCTGCTCATGTGGCTATTGTGGCTGTTTGCGGAATATCTCAGTGGGTATTTGTGTGAATAGCCTCCTAGTCATATGTATAATATATCCTCCCTCCCGTCAGCATCCTCGCCCATCGTGTACTTCCAAGTATGCTGGCTAGCCACCTTATTAGCAACAGAAATGAGACTCTGGTCCTGATGAGAATCCAATGGAAACTGCCAATAGCTCCTTTGACAGCACTGGAGTTCAGCCACTACCTCCTAATTCCCGTATTGGGTGGTTATGGACTCATTGCTTTAGCTGGCCCGGTCCTGCACTACTGAGAATTTTTGATTCCATGTAACTTCAGCACACACTAAGGACATTCCATTATCACTAGATAAACCCGTTATAAAAAGTATATCTGCTGCTCTCTCTTGCTGGCTCCCACGTAAAGCAAGTCCGTTTATGTGCAAATTACTCCCGCGCTGGCTTTCGGAAGGTGACACATGGCAGGCAGATGATGTGCAGCATTTCCCCTAAGCGGCAGCCTCCCCAGCAAGGCTGCCGCACACACGGGGTCTGGCTCTGCCTCTCATGCCAAGCCCTGTGCGCTACGGCCAGCCCGAACAGCTTGTGACTCCAGCGTGCTTGGGCTCACAGCTACACGATGCAAGGCAAAGCCTTGTCAAGAAAGCTAATGTTTTCCAGAACCAAAGAGAAGGGGAGAGGTTTTAGCAGAAACTGCCTGTGGTTCCTACCAGGCTGATTGTAAACTTGGGTTGTTTATTGGATCCCAGACTTTCTTTGCTTGTACACAGGAAAGCAGATGCTCCCCACTCCTGGCCCCACGTCCAAGGCAGGCTCCCTCAGCAAAACCCCCAGGTAGGGTACACAGACAGGACAACTAGAAACGCTTCCTGCCCCGGGCTGCTCCGAGCTGGCGATGGAGCCTGTCTCCGCTGCACACTCCTCTGGCCACCTTGCCAGGGTATCACACACAACATGCAGCTCGCTTTTCCTGCGGGTAGGGAACAGCGAGTCTCCGTCGTTCACAAGCGGGGAGCGGAGGCTCGGGTTAGCAAGTGCTTAGGCTCAGACAATGTGCGCAGGGCACGGATGACAGAGCCAGGAAGCGAGCCAGGTCTCCCAGATCCTAAGCAGGTGCCCCGACTCCTAGGTTGCCTTTCATCTTTCAGCATTAAAGGCCTGGCACCTGGCACGGTCCTTCCACAGCCCTATCTCTCCTTCCGTAGCCCTATCTTCACTCTGCCTCAGGTGCTGCCCTCCTTTTGGCTCACTTATGCCGGTAGTAAATTAAGTTTCAAGCTCTTAGAATGAATTAAAGAGGGGAAGGGGAAATTAGGTAGATACTCACGTGCCTGGATACATGCTTCTCCTAACTATTGAGCTTTAGGACAGCCACCTATCACAGTTTGTTGCCTCTTCCTCCGAAACAGCGGGTGCTGGTCGCTGCCTGCACCCACACTGTGGCATATTGCAGCCAAGGGTGCCATCCTGCTGTCTGAAGAGGATGCTTAACTCTCTGCCAGAAGAAGGTCCTCATGAGTGACACTGGTTGTTTGAGAACATGCTGCACTGTTTCCCTCTCCTCTGACATTTCTTTACATAAGCAGCTGAATAGCAAAACATTTCAGCGTTCATTACTGATTTTGTTATTTATAGCAAGCTGCCACAGATGGAGACAGCAGCATGGTTCTATCTTTAGGGCGTAGTGCCTGCCTGTCCATACAGACAATTGGTAATTAGCACAAGAACAATTTGTTTATCTATTCTCAAACTTAAACAAATAGGAGAGCCATTTATCTGTCAAAATTCAAATCCCTCCCATTGCCAGGTCTCCAGGTTAACTGCTTAATGAATAGAGCTCATCATTGCTTGAGGCATTTAGGTAAAACAAAAGTTCCTTGAAACTAAATTTTCTAAAGCAAATTAAATATGCAATAAAATATACAACTTGTTATGTGCCGAAGGGAAAGCATTTGGATCACTAGCAGCAGGAGTACAGGACAAGAGGGAGATGATGGTGATGTCAACTACAGATGCAGAAATGGACCAAATGGTATGATGGTGCAGTCTATACCTCCGCCTGCCAGCTCTGCCTGGTACTATGCTGTCCCATATAGTATATACACCTGCTTCAAGTCCTTGTAACTTACCTTAGCTGATCTGT
Source organism: Crypturellus undulatus (assembly GCA_013389825.1). Taxonomy (NCBI): domain Eukaryota; kingdom Metazoa; phylum Chordata; class Aves; order Tinamiformes; family Tinamidae; genus Crypturellus; species Crypturellus undulatus. The sequence continues at coordinate 1,380,126 of VWPW01008193.1, forward strand.
ATAGGTAAATCCCTACATAGCAAGAAGCTGGGGTATGCCCAAGTACCTGGTTGAATAAAACCCTGCATTTGTACTAAGATGTTCTTGCATGGCTCAGATGACAGGACCCTGCCCAGTGTAAATACCATACAAGCCAGGAAGCAGAAGACATGACATCATTTTTTTCTATTTCTGTAGCTGATCCCAACCCTTCTTTGTTCTCTTTTATTCCCTACACCCATCCCCAAAGTCAAAGGAGAGAGGGAGAGGCTTCATAGATGGATGGACTTTGTGTGTTGTATCGAAGGGTTGGCACTTGTTCCTTCTCTCCTTTGCCCATGACTGCTGACGAGAGGGGAATAGGAGCTGTTGAGGGACTAGTTCACTCACTTTGAAGACTGAAGCAATCTGTGTTGAAAAAAAAAGGCAAAAAAATAGTTGAAATGCTTTTAGCATTTGAAAATTTTAAGTGCAGTTTTTTTGCAAACAAATTAGTGTATACATATCTCCTCTTACAGAATGGGGCAATGGGAACAGAAAAACAGAGGATTTTTGAGGTTACTTCTGTCAGGTAGCATAAGCGGGTCAAACCCGAGGATTTTACCTCGCCTCCATTTCAGAATTACCTGGAGCCCCGTGAAGAGCTATTTGCTCATTGTCCTACCATCTGACCTATTTTTATTTGACCTTAGAAGAGTTTTTTTCTCTTCCCACCAGGGTCCAAACAGGGGATAAAAGCTACTAAATAGAAATAATCCATTTTAAATACAGTGGCTAGAAAGAAATGCTAATGAGGACTTCTTTCTTCTGTCTTTCAGCTCACAACCCCGAATTTCCCTGTAGTCGTCAAGCTGGGGCACGCTCATGCTGGAATGGGGAAGGTAAGTGAAAGCAGAAATACGTATAGCTCATGAAACGTATATATATGCAGCATGGCATCCCGAGGATGCATCTTGCATGTGGCTACCCAGTGAAGGGGCTCCCCACAGCCTGTCTGTGTTGCCCTGGCTGTGTCTTCCTCTGCTCTCGCTCACTCGAGACAGGCAGTGTATGGGGGTTGGAGGCAGTTTGGGATGCAGGAGGCAGGTTGTGGACAGTGAGAGAGAAGCTGGCTGGGCTGAAGTCATTAGGCCTGTGTTTTATGTGGTTTATACTCTGCTGCAAGTGGTAATGTTGTTTATTCAAGCACCTGTAATGTGCAGCTAGTCTGCACCCCATAGCTCTCACAATGAGGAGCAGCAGTACTGGTCTTTTTCAGTGCATTACAGTGACTTTATTCAATAAAATGGGAACTCTCTTCAGTTATTTTTTCACTCGTTGTGATGGAAGAACAAGACCTTACAAAGCAGAGCAGCTGGTTGCCTGCCAAGGGATCCTGAAAAACAATTCCCTGCCCAGAAGGACCTGTTTGTTTTTCCCAGGCTCCCTGGGATCTTTATTCCCCCACTGAATTAGCAGCTCCTCTTTCTTGGGGTAGATGGGCCCCAATGAGGCACCAGTACCTTCCTGCTATATGCTAGCCTACTCTTTCTTTGCATATACCTTTAATCAAACCGTGCTCTGGCTGCCTAAAACATGATTGTCCAGAAGTAGGAAATTCTGAAGTATCATCTCTGAATCCAAATGGGTCGTGCTAAAGTTCATAAGAGATACCCATGTCACAGTGTTTCCCTAGAGTCAACAAGCCTTCCTCCCGCTGCCTCATACTCTCTTTGCCTGAAAATCTCATATGGCTATGCTAGACCTAAACTTGGTACAGCTTGTTTGCTCGAGCTCTGGAAAAAATAAGTGCTTTCTGGCGTCCTGGATTGCACACAGAAGCTCTCACAATCTTTCTTGTGGTGGCTGCAATGTTCCCCTGTCTGGCTGGTAGCAGCCTGGGAGGAAGTAGGCTCAGATTCCTGGCAAGTGGTGGAGCAGGCTGTCAGCATCAAAGAAAAAGCAAGTAAATAAGCGTTAACCACGTCAAAACGTTGAAGCTCCATATATGAAACAGGCAGAGGTGTCAGTGTGTTAGAGTACATGCGAACAGCCCAGTGCGCTCCCCACCATGTCCTTGGGAGTGATTTCATTAGCAAAATCAGAAAAACCAGTGCAAGCCAGGAGGAAGATCTCATCTTACTCTCCCCCTGAAGAAAGGTTTCAAGCTCTGTGGGAGTTACCTTGGTCTAACTGCAGTCTTGGATCTCTCTAACTGCTTTGCAATGCCACCTGCAATGTAAGGAGGGCTTCATGTTTCTCTCTTGGGCAAAAGGCCCCTCTGGGGGCTACAGAAATGGCAGAATCAGAGGAAAATATCCCAATTTAAATTATTTCCAGGAAGCATTTCTGTCAGGTGTTGTTTTCTGTAGCGGCCACCAGATCTTCTACGTCCCCGTTTATTTCACTTTATATTCTTTAATGAAGTTGATTTTTGCTGTCACAAGTTATACGGGAAGAGAGTTTCTATTCAAACTCCAGGCCCAATTGTATGCACTAGTACAAGGGGGTTATGTAGGAAGTCATTCCAAATGAAGATAGGCCAGCAGCCAGCATCCGAGAAAAAAAGGACTGGTCTGAAGCCAAGTTTACTTCAGCCCATTATGAAATTAGGGACTACAAGCAAACTCTGGAGGTGGATTTGGGCATAGAGTTTTAACACCACTCTGTTCAGTAGGTGGAAAAGGAAGAGCTGTTGACCTTATGGTTTTAGCTAGGGCCTTTCTCCAGCCACAAACCACCTGACGGAAAATTGAGACTGATTAAATTAGTCTTATTGAAGTCCCACTGTGTAGAGAGAAAAAAAAAAGTGAAAATAAAATAACGAACAAGTTGTTGGTTTAAAATACAAGTAACAAGAATTTATTTCATTTTATCTTTAAGACAATGGAATCCAAGACCAAAGTGGGCTACTAGAAAGAAAATACAGAAAATGGCAAGATAAGTAGACATAGGCAGAAAAATGGACATACTGAAAAAACAGCAGCCATAAGTAATAATAATAGCAATAATAAAAACTCCTTTAAAGTAATTCAAAAAGGAAAGTTTCCAGGAGACATTGTGGTGATTTTAACCATCCTAAAATAAAAGTAATAATCCATGACGATAAGGAGATTGCAGACAAATAAAGGATTTCTTTGCATTGGTCTTCAGAAGTGGAGATAACAAAGGAAATAATAGGTCTTTAGCTGTAAAATATACATAATATGGAAAAAGAGCCATTTATTTTGGTTTGGATGATCCTAACAGAGCAAATGTTAACAAAGCACCTGCGACAGAACGTATTTTGTACAAAAGCACTAACTGAAGAAACAAAGGATAAAATAACCAACCTATTAGCCAAAGCACACATGTGAGTATTAAAAATAGTACTTACTGCAGCAAATGATGCCAAGACAGTAAGTCATGCACCTATACTTGTAATGGGTGCTTCAAAGGATGCGAGCATTCAGATTACAATCTCATTACCAGGAGAAATTGTCAAGGAAGTACTTACATTTTTTTCTTTTTATTAACAATAAAATCACGTGTAAGGGGAGGTACCAGGAAGAATGAGCAAAGACAGGAAGTCCAGTTATTCTTTATTTGTACTGAGGTAGTGGCAAGGAGCCAGAAAATATCAGGACAAAGAAAAGGCCTCTGCCCCAAAAAACTCCACCACTGGCTCACAGAGATATTATATCACTTCACTACTCTTCCTCAGTTTCAGAGGGATTGTAACAACTACCTGATATTTACAACTAATTCATGTTCATAAGGCTCTCAGAGCAAAAGAAGTGCTGAGCATTTATTATTTTATAATAATACCTGGAAAGAGCATAAATATAATAGTCAGAACATATCCTTTGTTTTCACATTTTTTTCACTATTTTTAAGCAAAGGGGTGAATAGAGGGTCATGAAACTAAAATAAAAAAAAAATTCTTAGGACTTGTAAGAAACAGGTTATGCTGACTATCTTTATCTTGCATGAACAGTTAATATACAGGTCAGAACCAAAAGGAGTGACAGCATACCACTAAGGATAAAAATGCTCAAGTGGTGGCATGCAAGATGTGGTTGGAAATGAAGAAAATAAAATCATCTTTTAAAGTTTCTGTTGAGAAATCCAGAAACAACAGTCTCCCTGATGACTTGAACATAAGATCCTTCATCCAGACAATCTAATCATCTGCTGGTCAGACATATGCCCCTCAGCTCTTCCCATGGCCGCCTTTTTCTCCCTTTCGAAATTTGTCATCACCCCATTTCTGGCAGGCTCTGGAAGCTCATCCAATGAGCTTGTCCAATACAGTATCAATACAGATACATTAGCAGAAATATTACTTAGAAAAACAGCATACAGTAGAGTCAGGAGAGGAAGACCTTTCTCATGCTGTATTTTAAGTTCCCCAGGGCCATGAGGCAAGACTATCAAAGAACTCGTCCAAGAAAGCTATGGATGGACACTGAGAGAAGACATCCTTCCCAGGACACAACTGAACTATTGTCTGCCCAGCATTTCATAAGAGATGGGGGCATTTTTTATTAAGAATTGTGCAGTTTGAACCAGTTGAAGTCCTACCTATCCCAGACACAGCTGGGAGGTCTCTGTTGAGTGGACACTAGAGTTAGAAACACTTCTTCCTGACTCCAGACATCACAATGCCAGAGCCCTTTGCAAGGAATAAAGCTCTGAGTGTGTTAATATCTGCAATTTGTGTGCTAACATGACCCTAAAGTGACCCAGGAACAGAGCCCAGCACTGCAAATTCACTCAAAGAGCCTCTTCACCTCTTCCTGATCAGATCATGGGAAGGAAACAACTGCCAGATCGCAGAGAGAGGAAAAACAGTTCCTATTCATGTGGCTCTCATATATATTTATAAAAAAAATTAATAAATATACAGATATTGCTACTCTTATTTTATTTTTAGACCTTTATAATTAAGTCACCTCCTATCCATTCCTGCCCCATAATTATGAAAACACCTCCTTGGTACAAATCCTGGCTCAGATGAATTTATTACATTGTAGAAGAAAAACTTGTTGTTCATAATAATGTGGTCAGAGTTATTTTCTCTCTTACTGGATGGGAAAGACTTTTTTTGGCACAAATATAGTACAAACTAAACAGAGCCACTATGTAATGTAAAAATACCACAGACTTTTTATCAGGAAGGACAACTCGTCACCTTGTCTCTCTCGGGACTGGAAATAGAATGTTCTAAAAGTGAGAGCTTTGAAAATTCAGTATGCTAAAGAGGAAAGGAAGGGGAAAGGGCTGCCTTGGTTTGTCAAGGAACAAATATTTTCTTTTTCAGAGGGAAAATAATGACTTGACATACAACATTCACAACAAAGCAGCCCAATCACTGCATTCCCACTGACTCATGAGTGAGGAGGTACCACCCATCTTGAAAATAGCAGGAACATCCCAATTTCTTGCACAGAAGACTGTAACCTTTTCCTGGTTCCAGGGTGCTTGGGAGCAAAGCTGCCAAGACATGTGGTTGACCACAGCTCTTCATTAGAAAGTTCATAGGGATTATAAGACTTAATTCATTAAAGACTGTGAAATACATGGAGAACTTCAGTTTGCAGTTGACAATAAAATGCAGGCTCGGCTGTATCTTTATTATTTTGAGGTGGGTCAAAAGTTGAATATGTGTTGGTTGGATTTAGTATTTTCTGAGAAGGGGACTGTAATTGTGGGGAAAAGGGAAGGAAACACTAAGGAAAACCTCTGTGCAGAGCCATTTCTGGAAACTAGATGTCCCAAAATGTCAAAGTCACTACAGAAAGGCTAAGAGCAGGTCAAGAAGGATTAAAAAGCACAAGCTCTGTGTTGCCATGCAATTTTCTCTGCAGGAAAACACTCAGACAGTACCTTTTTCACAAGCCTACCCAGGCACCGTTGAACACACAGCCAAGCCCTGCCCCAGTTGGCCTTGTACACTTACCTTCTAACTGAACCTGTCTCTAATACCAATTTGGATACAGAAACTGCTTCTGCAAGCCACCTCTGAAGTAATGTGGGTTTGAACTGTGAGGCAGAGTTAATTCTGGATGACACTTAGAGAGGTTAAGAATAGGGCAGCCCTGGTGGACTACTATAATTCTGCCACTTTGGCTGACTGTTTTTTCATGTGGCCACCTAATTAACAAAAGAAAAAGTGAGCAATATCTGTAGTACTTAGGCTAAAGACAAGAGAGGAGTGCCATAGCCCTGGGATCCTGGTGTCCATGAACATCTGAGATGTACAAGACTATACAAGAAGGAGAGCAATGGGCAATAAACTTTACAAATATGAGACAGAGGAAGAAGAAATTCTTGCCCAGGTCCCTCACTGCAAGAGTCTGTGCTCAAAAAGACACCAGGATGGCTCAGGATGCCCTAGATATGTCCAAGGTGGGTTTTTAGGGACCCTGAATATCTTGTCTTGCAGGAAGGTCTCCAAAGACATCCCGCACTCCCCTCCCCACTGCAGTAAAAGGGGCCATGGTGGTGATAATAGGTTTATGGTTGGACTTGATCCTGAAGATCTTTTCCAACCATAATGATTCTGTAATTCTGTGATGCTGTGCTGGGGCACTAGACTGTACCGAGGTTAGACAAGACAGAATGGAAGCCAGGACTGTGCCAGGGAGCTTTCTTGCTCAGAAAAGGCATTTGTCAACAGAGTGGCCCAAACTCTTCACAACAGGTCACTAAAACTCTACAGCAAACAGCAACTGATGGCTCCAGAATGAGTCTATTGCTGATCAAACAGCCAGCACAGCTAAGCAAACAGGCCCATAGGGCAAGGGCTATGTTTGCACTCACTGTTTGCACTCCTCTGTGCAGCTAATGGAATACTGCATTCATCCTAAGAAGGGTGCAAAAAAAGGGGGGGAGGGGGAGAAGAAAAACGTCTTCCTGTGGATTTCTCTGACTTCTCTCTTTTACTACACTTTCGCATTTTGGCCAGCCTGCCATTTTAGAAGACAGATTTATCCCTCATTAGGTAAATTGCAAACTGTTTGCTCTAGAATGATTGTTAATGATTCCATCTTAAATAATGCCCTCTGGCGACACACCGCATCCACCCTGGCTTTGGTTATCGCTAGGGCTTTTTTTCTCCTGCTAGGAGAATGGATATTTTATTGATGCGTAAAAGGGTTACAAGGCAAGAGGAAATGTATTACAAAAAATGTAAAAGTAGAAAGCTAATAAAATGGTGGACTTGATAGATAAGACAGAGAAATAAATCTAATTTGACTGTAACTTGAGTGCTTCCTGTTTATGAAGTAATAACTGCATCCTGGACTAAACCAGCATTAAGCCAAGACACAGTTGTTATTTTGTCAAATTTGGCCGGCTCTAACAATTAACAAAAGAAGGCTCAGATTTCAGTTTTGGTGGAGTGACTATTTTGATGCCCCGTGGGAAATAAGGGCCATGATTTCATAAATGGGAAGTTCTGTGAGGTGCTTGCTCTCTGAAAAGCCCTCACGAAGGGCTCTGGCATGGCTCAGGAAAGACGACAGAGGTGCTTCCAGAGGCCCGTGTAGCTCTGTGGAAGTAGTGTCCTTCGTTTTTCACTTCTTAGTTTGTGTTTCTTGTAAGACCCCCANATATAATGGCTTTTGTCTCTTCCCATTGCCAAAGGGCCCGGGAGAACATGCCGTCACCCTGCGCGTCGCCTGCCCCTCGAGTCCCTCCTGCAATCACCTCATCTGGGCGGGACTCGTTCTCGTCTGGCGTCACTCAGCCCTGTGCCGCTCTTATCAGCGCGACCAAAACACCCGGCCCCAGCGCGGCCTGCGGCCTCCTCCCCACGAGGCCCCAAGCGCTCGTGGGGCTGGAGCGCCCCGCCGAGCGGCGCTCCCTTCCATCCTTAGCATCACCCTCGCTTTCCATCCACTTCACCCTGCCCAACTCTCCGCTCCTGTGGGGAGCTCTGTCCAGCTCAGGCACATGGGACAGCAGCAAAGCCCTGGGCACGGCTGCTCCTCCAGGGTGACGTACAATATGTGCCTTTGCATTTCCCCTTTTAAATTTTTTTCTCCTTGCAAGGACAACCGAGTTTTCCCTTGGCTCTGTTCCTCAGCAGATGCCAGAGAGTGAGAACGAAACACTCACGGGTCTCTGTGCCACAGGAGAAGGGGGGGGCCCATGGGTACTCTGCATTAAAGGGAGAAGCTAATACCCAGATTCCTTCCTCTTTGTGGGGATCTAGGAAGGCTCTTGAGTCAAACCAGTTGCACTTTTCACCTTCACCACGACCCATTCAGGTCTCAAGAGCTTCTCTGCGCTGCTCCTGCGTGATGTGGCTGCACCTCTGGTTTCTGCTACACCTGGAGCTTAAGCAACACAGTCTAAAGAGAGCAACGCTCCAGCTGCAGGTTAGGAACAACCTTGTTCTCACGTTCTATTGAAGATGGCTCCTGCCCTCTCATGGCTGCAGGCAGACCTGTAAAACCCCTAGTTTGTTCTTTGCGAAGAAACACCAAATACCAAGGCACACGTGCTTCCTTCAGCCGGCTCCACGTAGTCTGGCATCACCCTCCTTTAACACACGCACTGACACAACTGGGGCACTCTCCTAGGCAGAGGCCGTTTGGCTGTTACAGGCATGTAGGCACTTGGCAAGGCAGGGTTGCAGTCCCCAGTCCATAAATACTGCCAAACCGCAAACCCTATGCAATACATAAGGTCATTCACTTGCTCACTCTTTTCACACAATGTTGGACATTTTTTTTTTGCCAGTCAAGCTACCCTTCCTGTATCTGTCCCACATTGAGGAATAAGGATCACAAGGACTTCTCCAATGCACCAAGCAGATTTTTGCCAACAGACTGAAGGCTGTGGTTGATATGATGAATGAGGTCATGTTGTCTGTCATGTTCTTGTCACCTCTTCAGTTTTCCTGTTCCTACCCCAATAGCTTTGGCAGAAATTTGATTGTGCTGTTAGAGTTTTTGCTTTTTTGGTCCTTCTTCCTTTTTTTTTTTTTTTTTTGGATAAGTTTCAGAGTGTTCCTCATAAATGAATATAAACATGAGAAGAGATAGCTTTTCAAGGAATATCCTATTCATTCTTTACTCTCCTTTCATTGCCAAGTGTGAATGCAGTTCCCTACCAGCTGGCCACACACATACATGTCCATGGCATCATGCTCACAGATCTCCCCAAGAATCATGAACTTCCCCAGAGGCATCCTTTTCCTTCAGTGCTTGCTTCCAACTGGGAGGCCTGCATCACTCCTCAAAGAAAGGCTGGATGGCGGTAATGTGAAATGCCAAGGAACTGAAGACTGGAAGTGGCAGACAACCAGCTCTCTTGTTTATTTTATAGCATTGGTTTCTATTTCCGGACCACCCAAAATAATCTGTTCTCATCCCTCCCAGTATGGGAAATAGCAGTTCCAACACTCGAGTGAAGTAATACCCCCCTTAAGACATGAAATATGCTTTTGAAGCATCGTAAACTTAATGAGCATTAGCAAGCGCCATCTGGGCAAAGCTCTGACTACTTTCTTGGAGATAGATTTGCCAGAGCTTAGACATGAGGGAAAGAGAAAGTGGTCATTTTGCTCTGGGTTACATTTGCCAGTGAATGTCTCTTTTCAAATTGCACACTCTCTGCTCTGTTCTCAGCTCCATGTGTGTGTTTTTAACTGGCATTGTATGATTTAGGCTCTGAGATGGTTTATTCCTGTTCTTTTTGTGCTTGTCACCTCTCGGCGGGATCTTGGCAATCAAGGTCAAAGTTGAGAACCAACACGATTTCCGAGACATGGCCAGCATAGTAGCTATGGCAAAAACCTATGCCACGACCGAGCCATTCATCGACTCCAAGTACGACATCCGGATCCAGAAAATCGGCAACAATTACAAGGCTTACATGTGAGTGCATGGCCGTGCTGGGGTGAGTTGGGAGCTAATGCTCATGAAGGATACTGCTGTGGATGTGATTCAGTTGGTGTCTGCTTTGGGTAGGAGTAAGAGGATGACTGAATTTCCTTGAGGACCTACCTTACTATTCTTTCCTCCTGTTGAACCCAGATCACCCTCTCTATGACTCACTGTCAGCCCACTGCTTCTGGAAGGTGAATCTGTCTAGCTGTTTCTGAGTGTTGGTTTGCTCCCTGGATGAAAGCTGTCCTCCACCATTGTCCCTCACTCCCTACCTCCTGATGTGAAAGGCCCCGCCTCTTCCAAGACTTTTAACAAAATCCTCCAGTTTCCAGCGCCCTCTAGTGTTCCCCTTTCCTCCTGGGGGGCAATCAGAAGAGAGGGATGGCCCAACAACCAAGCTGGCTGCAACCCGCAGAGACCTCCAGCATCCAACCCACAGCAACCCTGAGCTCAAGCCCATGCCCAGCCCAAGCTTGTGGCACTTTGCACCCATGAGACTTCAGGGAGCACCTGGAACTGGCACAACCAGCCACAGCCTGGCCAGCACACGGGACTCCTGAAGGCATTTTGTGTGTGTGTGTGTGCCCCTGGACACCCACAAGGGAGGAAAGGAGACCTTACCGGCCTGGCCTCCTGGCACTGAGGGCGGTGGCAGCAAGAAGGGCAGCTTTCATGCCTGCAGCATCCCTCACATACTGATGTGCTTAAACAAATCAAACAGCGTTCAGCCAAACTTCAGCAGTCGCTGAGCTCAATTAAAGATGTAACCGCATGGCTCAGTAAGACACCTGTTTCTCCTTACTGAAAAACAGTAGACAAGAATAGCCAAGTAACGCAGCTCTTCCAGAAATACCGCTCCTTATTCGGCCGCAAAATTCAGAATAAGGAGACAGCACTGGCAGTATGTTCTTCAGGTCACCAGATAGATTTCATATGTTACCTAAGTCTCACAATATTGCAAGTTTTAGATCTGTTTTTACAAACCCCCAGGCCATAGCTATGGCGCAAACAGAGTTAAATAAGATAATCAAATGTACATGATCACATATTTTTCAGCTATAGCTGCCTAAAATTCCTGGTCAAATTCCTGGCACAAAGGTGTTTAAATAAACTTGATAATAACTGAGCCACATTCTTCATGGGTAAGACTTGTGGGACATTTAGCTACTTCATGTGAACCCAATGAGAGAAAATGTGTTTTAAATCTGATCAGGTCTACAACAGCACAGTTGCTTAATATTAATATCTCATGCACAACCTGGCTCAAATCGGTCAAAGGAAGGAAGGTTTAAAGTATCCATTAAAATTCCCTACTTCTGCCAACCTACTCAGCCCTGGCTCCACAATCTGCTCCCAGTCTGTCTCTAAGTAAAACAAAGGCCCCGTTAGCCTGACCATACCCTTTCCCAGTTACTGTTCGCACTCGCCACAAACTCACTCAGACAGAGATCAAAAGTAATACCAGATGATTGAGGAAAGGAAGCAGTCACACGAAGAGCTAATCCTGCTGGGGAATGTAGCTGTGCAAACAATTGTATGCTAAATGAAATATGTTTTCATTTGAGCATTTGACTAAATAGCTATAAATGGGAAACACCTTAATGAAATTGCAGCTTACTAGCAAGGAAAAAAAATATAGCAAAATTCACTGAGAAACCTCTAAATCCAGAAAGTATATTTATATTGAGAGAACCTTTTATGGAAGTGAGGCTGGTGGAGCTGTACAGTCAGTCTGATTGTGGGCTGTTCCTTATGGAAGGTATCAGTTTGTCCCAGCATCAGGCAGAATGAGAGATTATTTCTGTGGTATAAATAAGCCCCTACAGTGACAGAGGGCAGCGGTAAAAGCACCCAAAATATCAAGGTTCTCACTGGTGTCTCAAATAGAACACCCAAAATCATGAGTCACGCTAGCAAATCTCAGTCTTAAAGGCAATTGCAGCATCTGCTGTAGCGTCAGACCAATGGAGAACTGCTTTGACCCGTGAGCCATGGAATCTACCCAATATTTTTATACCTTCACCCACACATTTAGGCTTTAAAAGTCCCCTTCTTTCTGAGAAAGAACTGTGTTATTGAACTTCTCCAGAATATGTTTACTTTGCACCAAGCATCTGCCAGAGGGAGGATGCTACGGAGTGACTCATGCATTCCTCCCCTTCCCAGATGCTCAATGCACTTCCTTCCAGCTCATGACCCAGTCCTTGAGTTCAGGTTCCCATTAACTTCAGTGCAGTGACTCCCAGATTTACACTATTAACAAACACCCACGTAGACCCTGCTTTGGGCCATCCTCAAAACAGCAGATAAGAAGCATGTGATACATGCCTAAAATTCCACTGAATATATTTGACTGATATTTAATACTGCTGAGGAGAAAACATGAATAATGCTCATGTGGCAGGAGAAACAAGGACAGAAATTATACACTTCCCTCCCCAACTAGAGGTGAGCAGAGTTTCCATTGCCAGTTAGGGCTTTTGAAGTGTTTTCCACTTTGCATTGCCAGCAGTTGCTGATTGCCAGGCATAGGACAGTCTTCGCCATCAGTTTTTAGCAAGAGGATCATATCCTTTCCGTCCTAGTTTCATGAGCATGGCTTCTGATTTTGTCACCTCAAATGTGGTTCATAGCCATATGCTCTTCCAGGGCATAGATACCTCTATACTGCTTTTAAACTGAAATGGCTCAGCTGGAAGATGGTGAGTTAGGGCATCATTAATCAAAGATCTGCAAGTCTATCCACTTATCCTAAGCAAAGTTATGGGTGTCAGGCGACAAATTTACCTGAGCCCGCATCCCTAAAACCTTTGGTCCATTCATTTAAGATGATGTCTGCATACTGATATGGCCCCTTGGCATTTAGGATGATTGGATGAACTTTGTGAGTCCATAGCAGAAAAGGACTTGGAAGCAGAGCATCCTTAGTGAAACAGGATTGCTTTCAATTTTCTATCTTGGGTTGAATAAAAATGGGGAATTGGAGGGAGGAGAAGAAAAAGAATTGGTGTTAAACTTCAAACTGGAATTACTCTGTCATGCTGGGAAGGGAGTGATCTTGACAGAGGCTTCAGGTGAAGCTTTTCCATTTAGAAACAATTTGGAATACGCCCTAGAGAAATATTTGATATGTTATGTCCAGTATTGTACCATATCTTATCTGTTCTTATTTTTGGAGTTTTTCTGAAGCCAAATTACCTTCCCAAATTATATAGCTGTGGTTTGGTTTTCTTCAGGAGAACTCAACTGCTTATGTTCAGTATTCTAGCTAGGTCTTGTAACACTGATACTTAATCATCTTGTTAGAAATCAGATTCTGGAAGTTCTCATCAGTAGTAGTGGGATTTTAGTGTCATCTGCTACTATATGACAGTTTTCTGGATCTATATATTAATAAAAACTGGTTCTCATTGCAGAACAGAGCAACATAATTCTAAGTACCAAGATATGTAAAAATGAAAAGAGAGGGTGAGGGTTGAACGCTGTACTTACTTATATAATCAAAGGGCTCATAACTATCAAAACTTTTGGATAAATCCATCCTTTTGCTTAGAGAGTGCAGGAAGATGCATGTTGGGTGAGAATCAAGCACCAAAGTCAACTATATGAAAACACAATTATTCAACATAGTAACCATTCTCCCTCTGGCTATTCCTGTAAAGATGGCTAATAAAGTCCATTTAAATATCATAGTTGGGCTAGAAGAGAAAAGGAAACAGGGCCCTGGAGTGTCCTTCCACAAGGTGCAGGGCCCTGCTAAGTAGTCAGCTGTCATGACCCAGATTTACATTTTGGCAGGACATCAGTATCTCTACTGTTCCACATTGTCTTTAATGGACCAAAATAGTTAAGTGTATATTTTCTACATCTTGTTGAAATGATGACAGAACAGGCAAGGAGGATTTCTGCAACAGAAGCATTGGATCACCTTCCTAAATCATTACCTAAATCTCCTACAACATGGAGACAGACCTTAGATGTGTCCTGTCAGCATGTTGACTTGTCCTAGCTTGTACCAGGGTTTTATGCACACTCTTGTCATAACAGCCTATCCAAGATTTGCCCTGCACCTAAGTTTAGCGGAAGGAAATTGTTTATCCCTTAAGGGGTGATGGTGAAACCTGGAATTTGTCAGTATCTGTCTTGTAAATCGACAATAAGTTGCAGCTAAGGAAAGTCTTATCATTTTATGATTATAAACTATCTGAGTCCAGCCAGTAAGCCACTGAAAAGCCAGCAAAAAAAGTTGGTGAAAGACAAGGTATAATATTATTTTCCGTGCTACCAGTACAATTGAATTCAAAGTCAGGAAGACCCAGAATGTTATAGCTGATATTTCTAGAGCCGTTCAGACAGATGTTTTCCTGCAGAGATATTCTTCCAGAAAGAGAGTGTGCTAACATTGCAGAAGACAAGGCTGATTATCTTGGAGTTCATCTACAGACGTCTAAGCTCTCCTGATATATAAAGATAAAAAATACGCACAAAACTAATGCTGATCATCCACCAGACACATGGTCAAGATACCTTGGAGATTTCCCTAACACCTTGCTCAGTTTTTCATGAGTCTGAACAATATATTCCGTATGGAGGGCACGATTTGGAAAGACTCCTAGGAGGAGGAAGCTCACCACATCCTCTCTTGTACAAGCACTGAGTCAAGAATGAGGGTCACACTAAGAGGGAGGATGGGGTAGGACTGTATTTTCATGTTCTGGTTTTGTTTTTGGTTTGTTTTTCTAGGAGGACGTCCATCTCTGGAAACTGGAAGGCAAACACAGGTTCTGCCATGCTAGAGCAGATTGCAATGACAGAGAGGTAAGGAGGAGAAGAGGGTTGCAAAGACAGTGTTAGTTATTCTTGGTTTAGAAAGAAGGAATTGTATTTCAGACTTCAGTTAACTGGAAGGTGAGGTTTCCTGGGAGGCGGGATAAAGGAGTTTAAAAGACCAAATGTTTCCTTAAAAATATACTGAGAGCACAGAGGCAAACTGTCCTAATTTGGAAAACAGACTGGAAGGACAGCAAGAGACCAATATTGCTAAATCATTAGAGCTTTACTGAATGTAGCCACAGGAAACTGGACCAGCGTCCTGAGGTCAAGCTCACAAGCACAAACATGTAGGGATAAAATCAGAAAGGTCACAGCACAAAACAAGAAGTAACAGGAAGTTATTCTAAGTACACTACTTGTAAAAAGCAGACATAGAAAAGATTTTTTTCTTCTGCTTAGCAGAGAGAAAAACCCATCAGCTTAAGTTTTGAAAGCATTTTTCACATCATTCTCCCAAAAGTGTTCAACTAAGATCTTTTCAGTGAGGAACAGAGCAGGAGTTGCTTCATGCATCTTGCAAATTGAACTTTGCAGATGGTATATTCATACCAATGTGATACTTGCTTATATTGCAACTGTATTATGTTGTTGACCCATTGTAACCTATACTCAACTGTAACTGCAAGTCCCTTTACTGCAAAATGGCTCCCAAGTCACTTGTTCTCCAAACTATTTTTAATGCAGCGGATCATTCATAGATTTGTGGCTGCATAGACTCTGTGTAGGCACTGCCCCTCTATTAAATCCAGGATTTTTTCAGATTATTTCTCCAATTTGCCAGGATCATTTTGAATTCTGCCTCTGTCCAGGTTTGGGCACCACATCTGAACAAAGCTGTCGGTGAGCTGGAGAGAGTCCAAATGACAGCAGTGGGACCGCTCAGAGGAGAAAATATAATGAACATCATACGAGGAAAGAATGCAACAATTGCTCCTGTAGTTTTCTACCTTTCTTTTCAGTTAGCAGACCACTGTTATTTTTCTTGTGAAACTGTGGATTTGTGCATAGTGAGTGTATGCATGCAGTGCAGAAATTTGCCTTCCTTCATTAACTTTCACAGAGCCAGGAGAAGTCATCCACAATCTGAAAAGCACTTTACCCTAAAAGAAAGAAGACTTACAGGCAAATACATAAAGGCTGCTAATAGAGCATGTCCCACTTTCTATATTACTGGTATAGTAGGGCAAGAAATAATAAGTTTAAATTATAGCAAAAAAAAGGGGTTCATTTGGACATAAGGAAACATGGACAGTAAAGATAGCAAAGCACAGCAGCTCTTCCCTGTTTGGGGGTAGCAGAGTGGTGCAGGCTACCCTCGAAGGTGCCTTCTGCAGCTGTAGTTCTGTGAAGCAAGAAAAGCAAGCCAAGCTCTGCAAGGCCCTATGGGACTGTGGGATCTGAGCATTACTGAATTATGAACATGGATCCTGGTTGTTTATGACATGGCTGAAGACAGAGGGTTGAAAGGGCAAAGTTCCCTCACTGCAGTGTGCAATATTAATGCTCAGATTCCTCCCTACCTATCAGGATACACTTTGCATGGGCAACAACCC
The DNA here is from genome assembly GCA_013389825.1 of Crypturellus undulatus. NCBI lineage: Eukaryota > Metazoa > Chordata > Aves > Tinamiformes > Tinamidae > Crypturellus > Crypturellus undulatus. The sequence goes on from VWPW01008193.1 coordinate 1,396,351, forward strand.
TCTTAGTCTGTCTGCTGAACCCGAACACTTGCAGACCTGCCTCAGAATCAGAGTCACAGAATGGTTGAGGTTGGAAGGGATCTCTAGAAATCATCTAGTTGAGGAGGCTCCTACCTTGGTGTCCAGCTCCAGCAGGGCACAGTGGGGACTCGCAGTGTGTTCTGCCCCCTTCACATAGTCCCTCGCTCTCTCCGTAGGATATTCAGCCCTCCTTCTGCTATTTCTTCCTCATAGGTGCTGAAGTGAACATGCTTCGTCCCCTCGTTAGGCATAAGAGAATGCTGGTAGTCATATGAACCATTTTCTTGCTTCTTTCTGCAGGCAGACATTGGGTTGCACAAGTTGATCATTATATTTTCAAGGGACTCTGGCTGGCTTCAAAGATATAAACTTGTTCTTTGGCCAGAACAGCTCTTTTCCCATTCTTTTTAGGGTCTGCAAAATGTCAGTGTTTTCATGAGACCATGGCCTTCCCTCTCCTCCCCGCATCGTGTCATAGTTCTGCTCTTCGGAAATTATTTTTATTGAAATGGTCAGAACTGCAGTGCAGCTGCACAGGAAGTAAAGCCAGGCTGCCTCTCTCCCTCCTCATTTCCACAACAAGGGGATGAGGTCCCCTCATAATATGGCTGTTGCCATTCTATCTTCTCCTCTGACACGCGAACATCTAAGGGAGCACCCATTAGATGTGGCCTTTCTTCATAGCAGCTCATTTCCCAATCTGGGACAGCTGCAGACGGGGACTGTAGCACGTAGCTCTCTGTCTGATTAAGCTGTGCCTAGCCTGTATGAGGGGAATACCTGGATAGGAGAAAGTCCCAAGGGATAGGGAAGAAAGTAGGAGACTGCAAAAGGATGAAATGGAAAGAGTAAATTATAAAAAGGAGTCACTGGATCACAGACCAGGGGGGAGGTGGCTACACCCTGCTAAATTCTGCTCTGACTTTCCAGTCCTATTCCAGCCCTGATGTGCTGGACTTCTTATCAGGAGAAGTCTGCCTACATAATGGAGGGCTTTCAGGCAAAGCCAATACAAACGCTAAAGGGCCAACTCTTCTGGGAGATTAAATGAGCTAAATATTTATAGCTTGGCAAAATGACAACCAACTGGAGTTCTGATGGAAATACCAAGGAGGAAAGGAAATATTTTAAGGTGGTTTTGAGGGCAAACAACTTGGAATAAAGGAAAATGTTAGCAAGATTCCTTTTTCTGCTACATCTTCTGTGCACAGACTGGGGTGATGCCTTAGCAAAGCATATATAGCTTGTGTTACAAGAAAAAACAGTCCAGAATTTTTGTGTGCTCCTAGGGGCAGAGGGATGAGCAATTATATTTGGTGAAATCCCCAATGACAGCTAATTCCAGGCCATCCCTCTATGGTTTCTGCAGGTACAGACTCTGGGCGGATGCCTGCGCAGAAATGTTTGGAGGTCTTGATATTTGCGCTGTCAAAGCTGTCCACAGCAAAGACGGAAAAGACTATATCATTGAGGTGAGAGCATGGGGAACTTAAATACAATCTTTTTAGAGAAGTATATTGGCAAAAGCTTCAGGGTTCACAGGAACCGATGTGCTTGTGTATCCCTGTGTGCATGTCCAGCTCCTCAGTGCGGACCTACTGCCTCCAAGCTGTGGCATACTAATATATACCAATTCAGAGTTGCAGTTAAACTGGCAGAATTGCAGAAAGAGCTCAGTGTTAAAATGCCTTCATGGGTCAGGAACTGGGAAGACAGGGACTGTTTGGCCACCCTCGCTTTCCAGTCAACAAATGCCCACGATGCGACACCTACCAGCATGAGGCAAGATGCAGAACTTCCCCCTTGCAAGATGCAAACTGGCCCTTATCAGGGCCACAACTGCCCTCATGGGTTGTCAGCAGCATCCAATGCTTGGGATGTGTCTCACTGCACTCATGCCGCAGCACTATCCTTCTTAGGCTGAGCACCTGTAAAGCCAGCATTTCTCTGCAGTTGGTAGCAGTTACCAGCAACAACAAAAATGGGCATGTTGAGACTCAACCCAACCTGAGTTCAAGATCTAGAGGATGTTAACATATTAGTCATATTAACCTCCTGCCGTTATCCACAGGGAGAGAAAAACAGTTAGGTCCAGCAGGTTTTTCAGCCCATTAAAAATCCCTGTCTCTCCAAATTAGCCTGTATTTCTCCACTTTAAAGGGAATCCCAATAATAAGCTCCTAACAGCATCTTATTTAAGAAGGTAGAATAAACAGGGAGAGTGTAACAAAGATGTCCATAAGCAGCATGAACAATTTAAATAAAAGTAATTTAAATATTTTGCCCAATCCAGCATTCACTTCAATAATAGACTAGAAAGACAAACCACAACAGAGTTACTATGGGCAGCGTGGATGAAAAACTCTTGTGTTTGGGACCCCATTAACGGGAGAAACTGTGGCTGGGAAAGCTGAGGTTCAGCATGCTCCTTACCAGGCCGGGAGACACAAGTGAGAGTAGGCTAGATAGCACATTCAGGTCATCGTAACAGGGCAGAGAAGGAAAAGCTGGCCAGAAAATCAAAGTGGAAACTTAAGAGACACTCCGGGGGAGAGAAAATCTGGCAAGTAAGCAAGTGCCTCTGTCACTATGCGATTGGAAGAGAGGCACAGCATCTGACCTGCTGTAAACTCCGCCAACACAGGCCAGCCGAGGAAGATGAGCAGGGCCAGCCTATGGCTTTATGCAGTGGTGCTGACACACTGGAAAGCTATGTGTGGGAGAGCAGTCCCACCCGCTGAGGGTTGGGATGCTGATGAGAACCACATGAGCCCTCCAGCGACTGCACATTCCAGTGTTATGTATCTGCTCTCCGGGGAGCGGTGACCTGTCAAAGGCCATGTGATGTAAGTGCACTGCCAGCAACGAGCGCGCTGGCGGGGCTCCGTCTTTCCTGTAGCAAAGGGGCTGCGCCCGATGGGTCTGCTCCTGTGTGCAATTCATCAGCACCTAGAGGAGCATCCCCCAGAGTGGACTGTCTCCTTTCCACGTGCTTTTAAATCACCATGCTCACAGGGCAGAGAAAGGAAGAGCAAGAAAGAAGACTTGCTAGGAGAGTCGGAGGATGTTTGGACTGTGTCCATACACGGTCAGACGTGAGATGCGATTTCACATCCCAGCATCTATTCCTACACATAAGCCTACATACCTGCACATGTGGCTGGTTCTGTGCTTAAGGATTATATATCCCTGCCCGGGTATCTACCTCTGGGTTTTCACATGCACTCCTGCATGTGAGTGACTGCATGACAGACACATCCATAGACTACATCCATCATGCTGCACGGGCCAAAAATGTGCGCTTACACCCCTCTCCCCCAGGCCACGGTAAAAAGCAATGGATCTAATACAGTACAAATCCGAAGGAATACATCAGCTTCAGATGATTCAGGCTGAATTACACCAACCGAGACCCTGATTGAGCAGGCCTGGTGCACAAACCTCTAGCAAGCATTCAGATGCCCAGCTGATGGACGTCGTCCGGAAAGGCGTAGAATAAGCGCAATACAATGGAGCGGAACAAAGCCACACAGGCACCTTTTCTACTTTATGTAGATCTGAGGGAGATGCTGGAAAGAAATTAATTGCCTCCAGCCTACTTCCCTGAGTGCTTTTTTTTGGTTTGAAACCGATCCTCTATTTTGCTTTTTTCTTTTGGTAGTGGGGAAAAAAGTTTTTTCACAGTGTGACAGTTGTGTTTCTCTTGGTGAGAAGAGACAGTCTGCTGTGACATTTTACAAGAAAGCGTGTCTAAATGGGCTGAACAAATAAGGAATTTGCACAATGTGATTGCAGGCAGTAATTAATTTTCACAGTGCAAAGCAGTTCTCTAGGACAGATTTGCAGATGGAGCGACGGGCAGCCCTATGAACTTAGATTCATCACAAGGGTTTGTTGCAAATGGAACCAAATTGAGAGAGATATCAGCACAGCACAAGAGTTATCTGTTGAACCAGGGTAGGTGTATATTACTTCACCTTCATTTCTGTTCCCACAATAAAGAGCAGAACCTGCCACCTTTATGCCTTTCAAAACACTAGCATATTTTTGCACTATTTTCAAGGCTCATTTTCAGACCTACGAAGAAATCTACTGATTTCAACAGAGTTTAATTTTATTAAAGCAGTTGTGAATTTGACTCTGCATGGTGGTACTCTGCTTTGAAGAACTCTGTCACTTTAAGGGCATGTTCAACAGGGTTTAGCATTCTCTGGAAAAGCCAGATCCTCAAACCAGCACCAGTTATGTACTGCCTTGTGCAGCCAGGTTCTCAAAACTGCTCAGCAGCATGCATGTGCTGAATGATGAAGGCTCAGTAACTCCCCCCTCCCTTTCTTTGGCATTATAACCCCTTCCTACATCTCTGCTATGCTGACAAATATGGAGCAGGTGGAGGACAAGTAAAACGATCCCTGTGATTTATTCTTCCACCTGGATCAGGTATCCAGCTAAGCCCTGTCTACCATGTAACCTAGTGGTGTTGCTAGCCATGCTTATTGCTGTCCAGCAAAAACCCTCGTCTGTTCCTTCACCACTGCCATATCAGTCCTTTTGATATGTCCAATCATCCATTTCCCTCCTTTCTTCCTTCCTTCATTCCCTAAAAATCACCCAACCCCCCAGGCTGGCACATCACAGCATGGAATAACAAGTCCAGCCTTCAGGCCTCAGAGTCGGATGGGTGCAGAGGGAGGAGCAGGATGGGGTTTTCCTGAGCGTCTTCTCTGCCCTGCCGCCTTCTGCTCCCCCATACACCTTATCAGGCAACACCAGCTGCAGCAGGAGCAGCCACTGACCTTGGGCAGCTACAAAGGCCAGATCCATATGTGCCGACGTCCTCTCCTCTTGCCCAGCTGTTCTGTGAGCTCCTCAGGAAGGGATGAGCTCAATCTGTCTGCGATTCCTTCCAGCCATTTGATTTATTTCAGCATTAGCATTCGTATCTGTGCAGCCCCAGAGAGGCTCCCCCCTCCTGAAGGACGGACAAGGTGACATCTCATGCTCATTTTCGGATGAGTGGTATCCAGCTGTATGATTCTGCTTATGGAAATCACTGCCATTTTCAAAAGCCTTTCCTTATGCAGTTATTCCCCATACATGCCCACATTCTCAGTTTCCCACATCTCACATTACCCGTGCTAGATGCTACACAGCAAGACTGAAGATATCCTGGTGCCTGGAGCAGCTTCCCTGATCAGGTGGGACTTGCTCCAGGGTTCACCCCATGCAGGTGCCTTGTTTTTAAACCAGCATCTTCCACTCCAGCCCCTGCTGCCACAGAAATAAAGAAGAGCATTTTTTTTCAAGATGAGCAAATGAAGGATTTTTATTATTATTATTATTTGGGTTTTATCGTGTCCTTTGAATACAGCTATACTCCCATAATTTACATAGAGGGTCAGGGAATCACCAAGTTAAGCTTGGCTGGCCAAGCTGTGAGGAGAGTAATGGCATCATCTAGTGGTCAGACAGGTCCCTCGCAAGCGCATTAAAGTGAGCTGAAAGACCTGGGTGTATTTACACCTGAAACGGGATTGCTAAATGGAACAAGAACGCTTCTGGAGGGGGAGCTGTGCAGCAACCCACCGGAGAGCCCCCACGAGTTCCCTGGGGTGCTCAGATGCATAAGGGACCTGGCTGCTCCCTGCCACCATGACTAGTGCCAATGCCTCTAGGAAACATCTCCTTTCCGCATCTTCCTTTATATTTAAAAAAAAAAAAAAGCAGTGGAATGAAAAGCCTTTACATTATAGCTCAGAGTATGGTGCTTATAGGCGAGCACTTCAGGTTAATTTCCTAACCTCCTTCTTATGCACCATAAGTCAAGCTGCCCATGGTTATAAGCACATAACTCTCTAACTCCAAGTTAAAACTTCCTAAAAGGCTTCTTTAGTGTTCATGGGACAACTACAGAAACTGATCCAATTTAACATTTATTTCATAAGACAAGGCTAGAGTAGAAACTCGATGAACTCGCTTCACTAACAGATTTCTCTCATTTTCACTGAAAAAAAAAAAGAGAAACTTTCCACTTGGCTCAAGGAGCAGACTCTTGCAGTCTTGCTGGGGTGGAGTGCACTTGTGATTGTTATCTGAGTATGAGTCAGTGCCTTTCTAGAGTAGTGCAGCCTTTAACTCTGCATTTCCAAGGTTTTTAATGTTTGGTTTAAAAATAAAGCAAAGGAAAATAAACTCTTTCAACACTGATATTTTGGTACAATTATATTTACTCCAACTGAATCTTAACTTCATCATTGTGCCATTTTTCCTGTGGGATTCAGCTCCTGTTTGCGAAATACTTGATTTATGATGAACTGTTGAAAATTATGTTTAGGGCTGCTGTACAGCTGAGGGTCAGTTGAGCTTTCATTGTTATTACTTTTGGCAGAGCATTTCTTACCTTAAAGACCCTTTGCTGGCTCTCCTTCTCCCTCTGTAAACCCTTGCTTTCTCTAGCGCAGTTGTAGTACTTGTTTGGGAAGCACTGGTATCACAACAATGTCAAGAACACAAGAGAGAAAATGTTTACTTTCCTGCATTGAGTGCTGCTGTTTTGGTGATATCCTATTCATTATGCATCTGTTGTGTTTATTTCCCTTCTCAGAGTGCACTGTTCTGCATTGATTAATTGCAAATGTTTCCTGGTTTCCTCTGGTCCCCATTGCTTTAATCTCCACAGGCTTCTGTACATTTTGTTTCCCTTCTCCTGTGCCTGCCTGCAGCCCTTGCTGCTGCAATGTCACCCCTAAATGCCATGGCACAGCACCAGAGAGACCTCATCCCCAAGAGGCATCTCTTCAGGGCATGTGAAGAAAGCAGTTCGTGTTTGGTTGATTTAGAAAGCCTCCAGCCACTATAAGTCTTGGCTTAGTGTCCATGTTGTGAGAGGAAGGAAGATGGAGAGGAGGGAAGTCTGTGCCATTCCCAAAATAAAAAGCTAAGACAAATCCCACCCCTGGAGTCAAGGGTGTCCCAGCACATAGGGTACTGACTGACTAGAGGTGTCAGCAAGGATGTGGGAACACAAAGCAAATTATTATGGAGGATGAGGCAAAAGCAGCATCTGTCTCTGGAAAACCTTAACTGTTGTTTTTCCCTCTTGTGGCAGGTGATGGACAGCTCAATGCCTCTGATCGGCGAGCACGTGGAAGAGGACAGACAGCTTATAGCAGATCTGGTTGTTTCCAAAATGAGCCAGCTTGTCATAACTGCTGGATCTACCCCATCACCGCTGAGGCCTTGGGTATGAGAACATGGAGACATTTTGGACAAAATGCCTTCTCAGACCATTTTCTTTCTCTCCTGTGAGGGTTGTCAGGCAGTCATGTGTCTCTCAGAACAACATGGGAATGTACTGGATAGATCAGCTTCTGCTTTTTGAAGTTCTCTCTGCAGTGGGTGCCCCTTCTTCTTTTTCTATGTGACTGTGATATCATATTGATACTATGGGTATCTGGACATGCTGACTTACTAAGCTAAATCCCTTTTCAGAGCTGTATATTTAGAGGTGCTTGTTACTCCTGACTTCACCTCCACTAACACCAACCCTTGGGATAAGTTTCATTTCAGTCTTTGCATTCCTGATGAAGAATACAGGCTTCCCAAACAGGACAGTTGGAATCTTCTCCAAGAGTTGTCCCATTTCTTACTGTTGGCTTGCTCCTTTGGTGAGGTCCTCCACCTCTTTCATCAGGAGGAGGCTTGACTAAGGTTGAGTTCGTGCAGGAGCCCCCCATCTCTGACTGTCTAGGGCTCCTCGGGGCACGTATATTTTATATTCCTAGTGCCGTATTTTCCAGCTGCAGTTGTGTGGAAATGAAGCACACCAGAGCACAATCTGTGACGGTGAACTATCTCCAGATATATGTGCAACACCTCTTTCAGTATCTAGCAGGGATAAGCAGGAGGTTGAGTACAACAGAAATCTGTACAAAAGCAACAGCAGGAGAGTGAGCAGACTGAGGGATAATTCTGACTGCAATGCACTGAAAAAGTTTCAATTTGAGACAGAAAGTGATGGGAAAGGGATTCTCTCTCTTCCTCTGCCATAATGACAGTCTGCTCCTGCTAAATTATGTTTGCAGCATGAACTGTACTCATGGTAACTCCAAAACAGGTTTTAGCTTCAGTGAGGAGGTGAACATTTAATAGATACTAAAAAAGCTTTAGGGCAGGGAAAACTATACAGAAGGCATAGTATCTTCTCCCACTGAAGCGGAATCAAAACTGCCATCTGAAATAAACAAGAAACAGAGTGTTTAAACTAAGAGTAAAGGCGAAGCTAGCAGATGTATCTGTTGTCTATGTTTGTAATATACTGGTACAGGACTGGACTGAATTACAACAGACCTAAAACAGGACAAGAAAAAGAACAAAACAAATGGTCATGTAGAGGCTGGGTGTCAAATAGAAGAGTTAAATTTAAAAAAAGAAAAGGTGCTTCACCAAAAATAAAAGCTAAATATATCTGTATACAGAATGAAGAAAATAAAAAGCACAGCAGTGTAAACCAAACCATTCTTCCATAGAAAAGACCTGGGTACAAGAAGATTATGGGAGCTGTGGAAACTGCAACTGCTAATATTATGCTTTAAAGCATAGTTATAAATACACAGAGGGAAATACCTAGGCAGGCAACAAGCTGCAGAACTAGAGCTAGAGATGAAGAGATCCTCAGAGCTTGGAAAAATAACAGTTCTGAATATTGAGGCCAGCGGTGCTGAATCCATAAAAATATGAGTCCTTGGATATCCTATGGGTGTCCACAGGACCCCATATGTATTATCAGGACTGTCTCTACCCATCTTTGGAAAAAAAGGAAAACTGAGAACTTGAAAAAGTGTGTGCACAGCATTGAGAGACATGGAAGAAGCAATGAGACATAATGATGTGAGACTAGTGCCATCAAGAAGCAAGTCAAATAGTTCAATGAGACTGCAATTCTGAGAAAGTTTCCCATCTTTTTAGGTGACTGCTTCCTGGAAGAGCAAAATCCAAATGAAGCAGGAGATAAGAGCACTGGGGAGATTCAGGCTAGGTATTAGGAAAAATTTCTACACAGAAGGAGTTGTGAAGCATTGCAACAGGCTGCCCAGGGAAGTGGTGAAGTCCCCATTCCTGCCTGTGTTCAAGAAATGTGTAGATGAGGGACATGGTTTAGCAGGCATGGTGTTTAATGGTTTATGATTGGACTCGATGATCTTGAAAGTCTTTTCCAACCATAATGATTCTATGACTTTGTCTCCAAACATGCCCAGGTACAATCCAGGAAGTCAACATGTACTAATAGGTTTTAAATTCAAGGGATAGATGTGGTATCAGAAGTAATGATATGACATGAACTATTAAAAGGATAATTTCAGTAAAAATGAGAAAAATAATCCAAAGCTCCCTAGCATTAAAAGTAAGGCTGTATGGAAGTTATTTAAGAGAACATTGTATTCTGGAAGACCTATATATATTTCTGATCTGCTCCTGAACCAAGAATGCAAGAAATAAACTCCTACAGCTAAGAGGCAAAGTAAAACATTATGTTGAAGACACACAGAAAAACAACCTCCAGATTTGGAAATCTGACATTTAGAAAGACTGTACAAGTAATAAAATGAAACTTAGAAAGGACAGAATGGACTTTGAAGAGCAAATAGAGGGGCAAATGAAACAAATTCTTTATCACAAGAAAGAACCTTACCAAAGAATTGGTGGCCTCTATGGATCATCAGAGTTAATGTGGAAGAAAAGGACAACAGAGGTAGTGTTGTGACTCTGGCAGATTTAATTGCTGAAAGTGGGGAGTTTCTTCAACTAAACACAGTTTTTCTTGCTAATGAAGACAGGGGAGTAGAAGAGAGGAAAAGACAATGATTCAATCAATGATTACTGCTATTTTTTAAAATTATTGAGTCCCCAGACACAGATGGCTACATCCAATGAGATATATTTAGGAAGCAACTCAGCTGCCAAGAAAAAAGTGCAATTTCATTAGAAACAGCTATTTCTCCAGCAGACTGGTGTGTAACAAATGTAAAATGTGTGTTTATAAAGGTTATAAAAGTAATGCAAAAAATGTAAATGAGTAAGTTATGGACCATACAAGTTACTTCAAAGAATGATTTGAGGAATAATACAAAACACTAATAAAACAATAAAACTGTGCCTTAAGAGCATCTATCAGTTTTTTTTTAAAAAAGACGGACAAAATACTAATTACAACCTATTTTTTCCTGATTACCGCATGAAATCTGTTTTCACAGGTACAACATGGATACAACTGGTGCAGCTTCATTCTTTCCCTTTGTTTCTGTTTCAGTGGCACAAATGCCTTGGGCTGACCTTTTCCCTAATTGAGGGAAATTTCCCTAATTTCCTTCATGACTGAGGCTTGAAAGCCAGTTTTGTCTATATCTTTAATAGGCTTGGGCTGGCTGTAGGTGATAACAGTACAGGTGAAGATGAGATCTGATTTCTTTTCTTTGGCTGGTCTAGTCAGGATGTCTCTCGGTATTAGGATAGTAAATTCCTACTAATATCAAGGCAAGGTTTAGTGCGCCAAGGACAGGAGGCCAATGGAAAGTTCCTGGGTTTTCCACCCCATCCATTTGGCAAGTCCTGAATAAACAGTGTACAGTGGGCTGGCAATCTCATCCCATTTATGTTAGTCAATTGAAACTCATCTTTCTGCTTCCAACTATGAAACATTTCTTCCCATTTCCAGAATTGCTTAGCTCATTCTCTAGGCAATCCTGACCTTCCAGGAGCCTCAACAACTCCTTTATCATTGTGTTCTCCATGTAAATAATCCAGCACGTACCAGTCTATCTGTCTCCAACTTCCCTTGCTTTCATAAACAATTTTGTGTAATAGGCTTACTCAGACTTTTGTTAACCTTGGACAGTCCCTCTGTGCAACAATTCTGTGTTGCTTAATCTGTTTATTGAAATATCTGTCAAAAAGAGTAAACAGTAAGAGAGAAAAAAGTGCAGATGGCACCAACTTATTTGGGTTAGTCAAGACCAGGGAGGATGGCGAAGAAAACCGACAGAGCTAAGTTTGTTAAGTCACCTTAACGTATTGAAGACTGAAAGTTAAGTTGAAGTGAGGGTAGAAAATAGAATATAAACAATCTGTATATCTTGCACCATCTAAGCTGACCATATCACTTGAGACACTGTTCTGTACAGGCTCAGTCTGTGGTTGGGTTGATACAGGAAGATCAAGGAATTAGGATGCACATGAAATGAGCTGGTGATGCGTATGGAGAACAAAGATACTGCTTCATCTGGAACAACATAGGCAGAACTGCCTCTGACATCTGCAGAAGGATTCACAAAGCTGGAAACAAAACGTTGGTAATGAAATGATTAGGGGTCTGGAAACATTCATATGGAGATACTGAAGGGATTCAATGTTGGCTTTATAAAAGAGAAGTCCTAGCGATAGTAGATTGTGAGAACTATTCTCAAACTTAGAATGAAGCAATGAAATTAAGAAGTGGGAAAGGAAATGCCTTTTACTTCACCGTGTAATCAGACAGCAGAGCTCATGTCACAGAAGGTCAGTGGAGCTGCGGTCTGAGCACAGTTCTAAGGACCTGCATGTCAATATTGAAACAAAGAGCCTGGAGCTGTTGCAAAGATTTTGTGGAGCAAATTGCAAACTTCATATCTCAGGGTTTAAGCTTGTTCCTGCTTATTAGCACTCTAGTTGAGACCCCCTAGGATAAAGAGATGATTACTCCATATATGTAAATTACTCCATGGTTCATTTCTACTTCCTCTGCAACATCTGGTGGTGGCAACTGTTCAAAATGAGAGATGGGACTAAGTGATCCTTGGATCTGATGCATTTGCCAATTCCTGATGGTCTAATACATGTTTGAGATGGTAACTTCATTGTTATTCCCTATGAGCAAACAGTTTTTGTGTTTTTTTATTACTCAGCTTTCCACTTTAGTCTCGTGAGATTTTACCAGCCAGATGCCGAGAGCATGTGTGTTTGTATGTGCATTTATTTAAGGAACATTTCAGGATTCTGCAATTCCTATATTAATTTCTCTGTGGGGACACTGCATTAACTGAAATGGATTCTTTTCTTCTAGCCTCCACAAGGTCAGCCTCAGTCAGTGAAATCTCAGCCTGGACCTCAGCTTGGACAACTGTCCCAACCACGGCCTCCTCCCCAAGGTACAGTTCTTTAGGATTCATGACAGTGGACTGTTAGAAATATCAGTCTGCATTCTAATTAAAAGATCTCAGCATCAAGATTCAGCTGATTGTTCCCATTCATCGAGTAGCAGGCAGCAAATTCTGCGCTGTTAAAGCTGCTGCTGCAGCAGCAGCTCGGAAAGCAGAGTGAAAATCTGATACAGATCAAGTTGATACTGCAGCTAGAGCCTAGCTTAGCAGTGCAAAGCCACCTAAACTGGCACTAGAGCAGGAATTGGGGGAAGAGCGTTTGCTTTTGCATGAAGTTGTAGTGGCTCTTACTGTTAGGGAGTGATGGGAAAATGCTGGTGCTGTCAAGCTTGGAACAGGCACCAAGCAACAGGATGTTTGATCCAGCTGACCAGATGCTTCCCTGTCAGGAAGGAAAAACACAGCTCCAAGCCCTCCTGACAGCAGAAGCAGGTCTGACTGGTGTGTTTTGGTCAGAGCAACACTTTGTTTATTGTCTGAATTTAGGTTGTGTGATGAACTGCAGGGCTGCCTGGCTCCCAGGCCATGCCAAGCTTGTAATTCACATGTCCTCCCTTTTCCTCTAGACACCCCTTTTTTGCCAATCCTCTCAAATAAACATCCATCCTTCATTACTTATTCCCCACTGGTCCCAGTTTTGCTGTGTCCAAAATTTTGTATTTCTGACAATGCTACCTAGTCAATTTTGGCCTTATACAGTATTACTGACATGTTTACCTTGGCAATGTCGATCTTTCAAGGGCCAGCTACCCCAGATGTCCCCAATACTCCCCTTCAATTATCTGTGAAGTTTGGCCATTCCTCACACAGTGCCCTTTGACCACACGTGAAATCTAGCTCTATCTGTTTACAGTGCTACCTGTAAATTTTGTCAGCTTTTCACACCAATATCTGCCAGATCCAGCAATTTTACATGGCACATCCATGAGTTTTCCATGTTCTGTTCAGTTTAACCTCAGGCCAAGGCCCCACAGTAGCACAGCCTTCGCTTGCATCTTTAGCAACTAGGACTCAGCTGTGATCTGATTATTCTTGTCTACTTCTGTTTGTCTAGAGCAAGCAGTGTGTGTGGCTACAGTGGCTAAAAAAATCTACTCCAGTCTCTGTTTTGGGGATCTGCCACCAAAGTGGCTGAAGTCACTTGCTGCTAATACTGCTGGGATAGATGTACGTGTAGTGGATAGGGTGCAATTTCACATCAAACCACTGTCCCCGTGAAGAGACTGTTGACCCAAACCAGCAGATTCAGCTTTGATTTTCTGCAAAAAGTTTGTTCTGCAGTGACTTCCTCCCCACGGCAAGGAGCGCTTGCCAGGATAAGGATTAGTTACATGGAAGAATATAGCACCTTGAAGTGTGTCCCTCTGGCAAGAGGGCAGCAAAGAGAAACAGCCCTGCAACAACCCTAGGAATGTGGGCATGAAACTAGTGATAGGCCCTTATCCTTCCACATGATGTTACTCTGAATAGTTTCTCCCCCTATCAAAACCCATTCCTCCATGTAGACACTCTGCTTGTTGTCCACCACGTGCATCTCCTCACATCTATACGTACGCGTCCCTTTCAGGTGGGCCACGTCAGCCTCAGGTATCGCAGCCTCCCCGGACCACCGCACCACCACAGCAGCGGCTTTCTCCGCAGGGACAGCAGCCCCAGAGTCCCCAGTCCACTTCACCTCAGCAGCAGAGATCACCGGGATCTCCGCAGCAGGTCCGATCAGCAACCGGCTCGTCACCAGTGCAGACCTCCAAGCCGGGCGTCTTCCCACCGCAGCAGCCTAGACCTCCCGCCCAAGGCCGGGCCCCGAGCCAGCCGAGCCCCACTGACGCGTCCAAGCAGCAGGCTGCTCCACAGCCACATCTGAAGTAGGTCTCTGCTAGACCATTACACCTGCAGGCATTAAAATGTGGCTGTCAGAAAAAGGATCCTGACCTGGCACAAGGAGCACATCACCCCTTGTCAGGCAGGAGTCCTCATGGCCATAGACCCTCACTACTGTCAGTGATTTAAGAGGTACAAAAGACTGGAGATAACATCTTTAAGGTTTCACATTGTTTTCCTGCTCAGGCACTCCTTGATAATTGTGTGCCTTGCCCTTGGCCATGTTAACGCAGCAACTCCTTTCCCAGCAGTGCCCTTTCAGACCGCATTCATCACATCAGTAGCCAGAAGGCTGCACAGGAGTCATTCCTGCACTGTTTGCTGAATGCAGGAGCTGCACAACGTTCTTTAGTGGGCAATTTTTAGCAAAATGTTGCAGACTAATCATATACACATATCCGCGGATGGTGGCCACATGTTAAAGCATTCTCTTGACAGAATAAAGGGTCGTGCACCTTTGGTAGGAGCCTTTGCTGGCACCTCTGGTAGAGAAGATCTGGCTGTCACTATGGCAGGAAAACTTGGCAAAAAAAAAAAGATGTTTGGTATTGACAAAAAGTTGGCACAAGAGAAAAAGCAAAAAAAGGGGGGGAAAAGGTAAAAACAGATCAGAACAAAATATAAGCTGGAAATTAGAAGAAAGTTTCTAGCTAACAGAAGAGTGATGTTCTGAAACAGACGTTTGGTGGTGATGCCTACATTAGCAAAGCAAAACAAGAGCAGCGGATTTACAGATCAAAAAGTTGGTGCTAAGCAGTCAGTCTCCACTTTATGTATTTCAAGAAATTTTATTTCAGAGCCTGATCTTGTGTTGTATGCCCTTTACTGATCAGAAACCACGTGGTGATGTGAACAAAGAGCCCAGTAAGTGTGGATATTTGGGAGATGTATTTCAAAAGCCTTTCCTCCATCTGAACTGAAGCAGAAGCCCACATGCACCCAGCAGGAGCAGTGGGGCCAACCAGCAGAACTGCAGGGCAGAGCTGATGGTCACAGCAGGGCCCACCAGGATGGGCTGGCACTAGTACACGCTGCAGGGGACGTAGCTACACATCTTGCCCCTAAAAATTCTTGCCCGTCTTAGATATGGGATTCCCCTTGCTTAGCCCTCCTTCTGGCCTTGAATCTGTCGGTGTGGTGGAAGCCAAAGCACCAGCTTTGGAACATTACTTCCTTCTCCTGAGTCTAACTGCCAGGTCTCTTTCTCGTTTCAGCAAATCACAGTCGCTGACGAACACCTTCAGCATATCTGAACCATCCCAGCGGGGAAATACGACTGAAGATGAAGCAAAGGCTGAGACCATCCGCAATCTGAGGAAATCATTTGCTAGCCTCTTTTCCGATTAACAGCCCTGCAGCCGGATCTCTGCTTTTGTCAGCCCTCACTCTTCATATCAGCCTGTCCTGATATCATCCTGGAATGTACTCGATGGTACCTAGCAATTCGCATGGAGATTCCAAAAAATGCCCGGGTAAAGGGAATTTCAAAACCTATAGTTGTTTTAATTAAAAAAAAAAAAAAAAGGAATTCTAGTAATGGTCTGAAAAGTGGTTGTATAGAAGTGGCACTATTTCATTGTTCTTTGTGAATACTCAGAATCGCATCTGCTCGTATGACTGAATTGTAAAGCAAGTTTTACTCCTGCTAACCCCTGTGGAGTCAACACGGTTCTAACAGTGCAAAGTAGATTTTATTTTACTTGTATATAGTCAATACAATTCTTAACTTGCAATTACAGAGCACTCGTTGAGGCTGAGCTAGAAAGAACATAGGCTGATTTCAGAAACAGATTGCAAAGATAATAATAAGCGTTCAGTGACTGATAAAGTGAGCATGCCTGAGCATACAAACAGCGGGAATTGTGGAACTTCATGTGGATACCAACTTGATAAAAAGTCACTTTTCAGAGCAAAAATACATTCAAATAGTATGTGGAACCAGGTGTCAGTAAACGCCAAGGATCACATGAGCAGAGCATCCGGATGGACTGCATGTCTGCTCCAGTTCCCTCTGTTCATAGCTGTTAAAATGTCTCTGCTTCATGCCTTGCATTTATGTTCCTTGCATGTGATTCTTGAGTTCTGAGAGAATAATGTTATGTCCTAACCCTGGAGCACTAGTTCAAAAATAATCATCTGAGATAGGAACCATCCGCTCACAAAATCTCTTCCCCTGCCCCCAGGATCACCATGGAGCTCACATCCACAGTTCACACAAATTCCAGATAAACCCAGCTAAACTCCAAGTGCTTTGGGGACTTGGTCACATCTGGTAAATGGGTCCCCCAGGAACACGCACAATTAGGAGCAGAGCTGATGAAGTGCACGTGCTGGGGCGCTGAGTGTTCCATAATACCAAATGGATAGAGGGAGGGAGTGAAATCCTGTCTCCCTCCTTGAACTCCCACTGGCTTCCCTGGGGTGAGTGCAAAATGAATGCAAGGTGACAGAGCTGTGACAGAACCGGAAAACTTGCATTTAGAAATAAGATGAGCCAGGGTAGGTCTAATGACTCTGGGCAAAGGGAAAGCAACCTATCCATATAAACATATCAGTATGTGTGTAGTTTAGAGTGGGAGGTCATGCAAAGCAGATAATGATCAGTATTAGATGTCCTTCCTCACCAACCACCAGGCTTATTCTTCTGGAGAAGTCAGGAATGGAAGAAAAAACAGTATTTCTTTACCTGATGTATTTCCCGCAAGCCTCTGATACAGAAAGAAGTAGCATTTGAACACAAATGGGGACTGGGTCACCATTTTTGGTTTGCAATTTTAAAAACTTGATGTAAATCAATGAAGTTATGGATATTTCTATCAGTGGAGAGAATCTACCCCTTGAATCGTGGTAGTTCTGTTTATAATGCACCTAATGAAAATACCAGTTCCCATACCACCATCTGACAGACAGGAGGCAGGTCTCTAAGGGGGAGGTAGCCAAACCTCAATTTTTCCTCAGGCTTTGCCATGTAGTTTAGTCACAAACTGTGCATGCAGATTCAAGGACAGACTTTTGGCTTGTCATCTCCCTTAGCAACTCTCCCTGGGTTATTCTTAGGAATACCAATGGAAGTAAGTTAAAATAACTTTCCAGCCAAGGGCACAGATCTTTGCTGTCACTTGGATGGGGAGATCCCTAAAGCAACAGCAACATTTGCCATGTTAAGCTTCACAGATCATGGTGGGAATGAAGCCAAACAAGCATTTTCTTTCTGCACAGCCTGTAATAAATGTCTAGATCCAATCCGGACAGAGCATAACCTACCCCTGAACAGGCCATCACACATAAAACAGCTTTGCAACCTCTGCACTTCCAGGCATGAAACTTCATAGCTTTTCCAGATTGTAAGGCTCCTGAGGACTCACCTGAATCAGTGATTTATATCTCAAATTAAAGAACCAAATTAAAGAACCACCTTATTCCCTGATGAATTTTCTTTCTTTTCTTTTCTTTTTGGTCTATGTTGTCCTTCCAGGCTTACTAAGCAGTTTACAATGTAGCATCATAAATACATGCCATTGTATGAGAAAAAAAACAGACCCTGCTGTTTTGCAATCTCCAGGAGCAATAAAACAGTGACAAATGGCCTTGAGCAAACACTGTCCCACTGGCAGGAACAATAGCAGATTAGCAGGCTCCACTATGTGGAGAGAAGGTAATACAACTCTGGTGGGAGAGGATTTCCTTCTGTAACACTTCCCTCAGCATAGCTTATCCCTTCCTCTGCTAAATGTTTGCAGGATACACCAGGGATGCATAGAGGAAAAAACGAAAAAGAACAATTCTCAGTTGCTCCAACCTCCAAACCTTATGTCTCTCTTCCTAAGGTAATCCATAAAGAAATAATGACGAGCTTGGCATAGCTCTTTAAAGCAAGCCCCATCTATCACAGAAAGCACAGCGGCTGGCTCACTTGCTGATGCGGCAGCTGAGCCCAGTCGGGCTCTCCTCCAGCTGACCTGCGCGACAGGACAGCAGGGCTGACGTGATGCCCAGCAGCGACTCACACCTCCTCAGTGCTGCATCTGCCTGCAGATCGGGCTGCAGCTGCCATCTTTCCAGGAGCAAGCAAACAGAAGGACGTCATCTGTCCTTACTCTCCTAAGCAAAACAAAATCCATCAACTCAACTTGGCTACGCCTATAGCCCCAGAAAAGCATCTTCAGTTCTGTCCACAAAAATGCTTTAATGAACACACTGAATTCCTAAGTCAAAATGATGAAACTCCCTGAAGGGTCTGATGTTGAAGAAAAGATGTTCCAATAGCACATCAACTTCAGTCTACACCTATGCGTTCCACACTTCAGATGTTGCACCTAGCAGGAAATGCATAAATGCAACATCTGCTGCTTGGGTTATTGTCTTTGATGAAACCTTCCTCTGCCAAAACTCTGAAATCTAACAAAGCAAAAGAGGGGAATGCAAAAGGTATTGACTCCATTTTATGAAACAGAAACTGAAACATATCCATAAGGTATTTAAGTACCAAAATATTTCATTTGGAATTAGGTGGGCAGTAAGGGGGCAACAGAGAAGCTGGTGAGTAGAATTACCTTTAAATCACAGTGCAGACATGCTCCGTGGCAGGTCTCGGGGTTGTTATCCCACGGCTCTCAAAACTGCACACCTGGGCAGAGCACCAGGTCTCTCTTTGTCCTGCAAGGTCAAAATTTCTTCACATGGAGACCAGGAAACACGGAGAGTGTATTAGGATCTGGCCCAAGGAGCTGGGACACAGCTAAGGTACCCACTCACATTCCCCACCTGGGAAAAAATATCTCCAGTCTCCTCGTTAGACAGACTGAAGAACATCGTGACACTCTTAGAGTATCTAGATGTGGTATTCAAGAAGGTAACATCACTGATGCTCCCATACAGTTAAATGTCTTGTTTAAGGCTAAAGACTGAGAAGAGGAATCCTGCTCTGTTAATTGTGGTTACACCATTTTCAGGCACTTCATTCTTTTGTGGTTTCCTCTTCTGCAGGAGCCACAAGTGACAATGACACATACACCTGCTTTAGCAACTGGCAAAGTATCAAAGGAAGCAACTTGTAGGCATTTCCTCTGCTTTGTCATCTAATTCTGAACTAAGTGTGTCCATGAGATGTTCAAATTGTATTTTGTATCTTGTTTATAAATTATTAACAAAACTGTTTAAGGAACTGGACAGCTGACTGAAGAATCAGATTGTTCATCTTTGGCTCAATGTGCCTTTACCAAAGCACAAAGGAACAATGTAGAAAAAAAATAAAAAGAAGGAATATCTGCAGGTAACTCAGTGGGGCCATGATAAACAGAGAGCCAGTGATAAAATCCAGTTTAATCTGGAATCTGTGACAGGGAGAACACCACAATTGCCTTCAAGGCAGAAACTTCCAAGCAGTGCAGAGCAGGCATGTGGATGGCATCAAGGCGACGTGAGGTAATGTTGGTACCAACACTAGACCTGAGATTAACATGTCTCTCACTACGCACAGACATAATTGTTCCCAGAAATAACTTGAAAAAGAGAAGAAGCTGCAAGCAAATCATTGTACTAATTTAAACAGTGTGCCTTTATGAATGTTATGAGCGCATTTCTGAAGCACTCGTGACAAGGCAGAAAGGTTCAACACCAGTGCACCCCTGATTTCCCTCTTCCTTTTTATAGCCAGTGGGCTACAAAGAATCATCGAGAACTAAGGGACTTGACTACACTTCACTTGACTGAAAACTGCACTGGAATTAGACAATTAAGGCTAGTCTTGGTACTGAAGGGGAATTGATATCTTCAAGGTTTGGAAGTCCACAACCTTATTCTTGTTTATTAACAACAGGGGTTGCAGTGGCATGTATTACTGTGATACAAGAGAAGAGTAAAGAAATACAGCTTTTGACAGCAAAATAAGATATTATGTTTGCGAGACAACTGACAGAAAACCAGATGAATTGCTGAAATGTAACCTGATCAGTAATCCTGATCAAACAACTTGTATTTCATAGGAAATATTTCCACTAATTGAATTCCAAAAGGATCTTAGGAAATAATTACATATCAGCTTCACAACAGTCATCCGTATCAATTACTTTTTCAGAAATAGTGAGATCAATCCGTATTAAAAAAAAAATAAAAGAAATAAACAGCTCTAGCAAAATTTATTCTTTCCAGATTTCCTTTAATTCAGCTTCAGCATCAGGCTGCAGGTCTCATTAGGACACTTTAACAATGGTCTTGTTAGTAGTTCATTAGTTAGTAAGAGAACATCTGCAAAGTGCTGAGAACACGTTAAGACACGTTTCTTTCTGGCAAGACAGATTTGGATACCGCAGTAATGGAATTAAATGCAATTCACTGCAGTGAAGCGAGAACCTGCTCTGCGTCTCCTGCTGTAACCCTGTTTCCATTTCAACCAGGTCAGCCTCCTCTCCGCATTAAGTAAGCTAGGCAGAAACTTTTTTTTTTTTTTTTTTGCACCAGTTTTAGTTCATATATAGAAAACACAGTCATATACTACAGCTCCTTCTTTGCAAGGGAAATCTGTCCAAAAAAGGAGAAACACAAAAGTTTTGCTGCTGGTTCTTCGCAATATTGCTTCTGTTCAGATTTTTGAGTTGCACTATAGCATGAGTTTACTCAGTTGTTTGTAAAATGAACTGCTTTGTGTTATTTCCACTGTAAAGAATATCCCTTCCCTGTATTCTTTGTGTATTAAGTATCAACAAATAATGCTTTTTACCTAATAAAATATAAAAAGGAAAAAGAAAATGTCATCTTTGAAAAATTTTACAAATTCAAATCTACCAGTGTTAACATTGGTAGAATCATGTTCTATGTAGAACATGGTGGTTTTTTTGTTGGTGGTGTTTTTTTGTTTGTTTGTTTTTTTAAGATTATTATCCAGGTAGAGTTGAAACAAAATCATTTGCACTAACCAGTTAATAACATTCTTGAAAGAAGACAGAGGAATGTAAGATTTGTATTTAAAGTGCTCTTTATCTGACACAGCAAGTGTTAGGCCTAATCAGCACTTCACAGATGATTAGAAAAAAGGCGGGGGGGGGGGGGGGGGGGAAGGAAGAGAAGGGGAGAAGAAAAAAAAAAAAAAAAAACCACACACACACACAAAAAACACCCAGCACAAATTGTCCAAGTCACAGCTCTTCACCAAACAGACCCAAGTGCTAGATGGTGCAACATCACCAGGGCACCAACAGCCTTTGTGGGTGAGACATAACCACGCACACATGTTCTTGCCAGAATGTGAAGAGAAGGCAGATGTTAGTGCCTGCGTTTTGCATTCTCCTGCAGTTAGAAAGCAAGCCCAGAAACCAGAAAACCCACTGAAGGAAGAAGTAGCAGTCAAATGAAAGCACGGCGAATGTCCATGGGGCGGCCCCGGCTGGGTCTGGGTGGAAATCTCTCACTGGAAGCAGCTCGTCCTGGAAGCGTAGGGTTTGCCCCGGGTAGGGAGCCGATGGGGTCGAAATGTGGTCTGAATGGGGGAAACTGGCCTGGCGCTTCCCCCGGACCAGGAATGAGAGAGTTAATGGGGTCTCCAACATATGGAAGCGTTGGTCTCTCATCGTACTCTCCACCAATCATCATTGGAGGATAAATCGGATTTGATGGGAAGGGGTTGGGCGGAAAGGGATTAGGATAGAATGGGTTGGGATGGAAGGGGATTGGATGAGGTGTCGGGGGCAGAAACATCGTATGCCTCCATCTCAGGGCATCCTTCTTCTGTTTCAATTTTTTCTTGTACAGCTGCAGGCAGAAACAAAGGCATTTTAAAGCTCTACAAGTGCTTCGTGTTCCAACTTCAGCACTTGTGTCCTGTTCTCTAGCACTGCTCAGTAAAGCCCTCCTCACTGGTGTCAAAGCCCAGAACAGTCCCACTGTCTCCTAAAGGTGCCTCTGGAAGACCCTGCTCCATGATGTGAGCATGTCCTGTATGACTTTGATAAGATTTTCTCTTACTCTGAGCAAAACTATTCTATGCACAGAGACACCACATAGCTTTAAATCAACTCACTGTCACTGCCTTGCAAAATCTAAATTTTATACTCAAACTAGTCCACTGAGACAAATGTTAGAGAGATTATATGAAGCAGTCACCTACTTCTTTCCAGTCTGTGTCACGAGGCCTTGCAAGAGGATCTATGAACAGAAGAAAAATTAAGAGGAGGAATCTCGTATTTTTTATGTAGCATTCATGCCAAGCATGCCCACAGAATTAGCTTCTGAGGCACCTCTTACCAAAATATATCAGACCAAATCCCTCTTTACATAGGAATGCAAATCAATGAATACATGCATCTCACCATTACCTCGAAAATCTCGCAGATACATAAACCTCCAAAGAAGTTGGTCATTTGAAGCTGTGTAAAGATCACGGCAAACAGCGGAAAGAGAGATGAGTGAACGGACATCCAGAAGTCTGAAAATCCGAAGCTTCAGCTCAAGAGGAAGGACCACTAATCCAAACACGTCTGGCAAGTTTAGAGCTACAAAGTGGAAGAAGCAAAAGCTTTACCTATATAATGGTGTAGAGTTTACTCTCTCTCTAAAACTGCTAGAAGAAGCAAAGGACATTACAGCCTTTCACTTAAGTCATTTCCCTTTGCCGCCTCAGCTGCACCACTTAAAGTTACTGGGAGGAGACTTCTTATAGAACAGATCTCTTCCAGCTCTCAGTATATTTTTGTAGTGTATAAAATAGGCCAAGTGGAACCTTATAATGAACACTATTGGTCCTTGTAAGCACAAGTAGCATCCCAGAACTCTGATCTTTACACTATAGAACAAAAGCTCAAGTTCACTAATTCCTGAAAAATGCATTAGATAGAAAGCATATGCTTGACATGATCTCCCTCTAGACTTCACTGTGAAGAAGTTTTAACCAAGTTGTCTTCTGCAGAAAAAGTCAAGAGCTGTTATAGCCATACCTATGCTGGGAAAGCTGGACTCCTTGACAAACACCAGCCTGGGTTGCTTTCAATCATCCTTTCCAAGTCCTCAAAGACTAAGAACATAATTCCTAGGGGTTAGACTTCTAAATATGCACGTTTCCCTGCATTTTTGAAATAGACTTTTTTTTTTCCCCCTCACTACCCTGGTAGAATTGAATGAAAACTACAGAATTACTGTGTTACGATCTCCCTCAATATCAGGTGTGGAAATCAGCCATACACCACTTCAGTCTATTAAGTGAGATAAGAAAAAGCTTTTCATCTTCAAATTCAATCAAAATAAAAGCTAGAAATAATTATTATAGTAAAACTTTGGAAATAGGAAGATTAACCTAATTTATTTAGTATGTTTCTGTTTCCATAATCTTACTCTTAATACTCCCAGCACTGAACAGCTGTTTCATATACTTTTTGCCCTGAGACTTTGCAGAGAAAACCCTCTTTCCATCCTCAGGAAAGAACTACCAGCTTAAATTCTAAATATTTTATCCTACCTTGTCGGGCAGTAGCCAGAAGAGAGTACACCAGCTGGTCTTTGAAGAGACGGGATAACTTCTGAAGGTCTTTGTAAACACCTGCAACCTTTTCTATCAAAAGAGAGGCAAAATAAATAAATAAATAATTTCAAGAAAATATGACAAAATAAGCCAGAGCGGATAGACTGCTCTATTCTTAATAGCACAACTCCAATTTGCAAGAGTTTTGCATGATGTGTAAAAGTGGCAGGGGTGGAGGAGAAAGAGATGGGAAGAAAGCTGATTTCTATCTGGGCTTAAAATTGCTTAGTAGTTCTCTAGATTGGACAAGTCTGCAGTTACAGAATCATAGTCTTGGAACAATAACTCAGCAAGAAACTACAGAGCAATTAATTCCAAGGTCAGATGTAGCCTGGGCTTTCCTTTGGTCAGAAAAGGTACTATTATGAAAAAAATTCTTGAGCTGTTCAGAAACAAACTGTCACTCATACTATCAGAATGTCTTTTATCAGTTTTCAAACCCCATGTGTAATGCACATCTATGCTGTAAACTCGTGAAATACATTTTTTTTTTTTTACCCAACAGAAATCTGTTTCCATTCTATTCACTGAAGCAGCAGGAGCCAGAAAGTTCTAGGGTTATCTTGGAAACATTTCAGTGTGCAGCTATTCTACAGCACTACAGCCTTTTGACTGGCCGCACACATCAACACCGGGGAGGGACAGTGTAGGAAACAGAGTCAGCATCAACTGGCAACAACTCGACTCATGCACACTCCAGAGAACAAGGGGCTAGTCAGGTCTGGGTGCACAAAGGATCTATATCCATCTGCCCTTCTCTCCTCCTCGCCTTAGTTTCTCTCTCATTTTGGCATTCTGGAGAGACTTATGTTGTCAGCACATATTTTCCAATGAAAAGAACATCACCAATATGAAGAGGAATATAAAAATATGACTCTGTGCCATAACGAGACTGTAGATTGTCCAAGTGCATGCAAAAGGAGAGTATAATCCCGCAGGGCTCCCTTAGATTCACATATCTATTTAGGAGCTCATAAATAACATGCATCTGAGCCAAAAGATGACTCAAACTTCAGAAGGCTCTTTGCTTACTCAGCTAATCCAGGAAATTCAAACTGTTTTAACAGCTAGGTGCGAGTTAATGGCTACACTCTAAATTCCTTTTACTACAAAGCTACATCTCACCTAAACTGTAACCACTTTTTTTGGTCATCATAAACAATTTAGTCATCTGTCCAAGTACATCCTTCCCCATTGTGCCACTCCCTCACATTTCAGTCTATACTTAGACGTCTTACAGTTCAATCATACCTGGTTCCTGAAAGCAAACAAAGGATGTTGGCAATAGCTGTATTCTCTTCACACCTTTAATCTCTTTGTTGATTTTTAAAGTTCCTGGAAAAATAAGAAAAGGACACTTACAAATTAAAAACCATATTGACAGATAACAAAGACCACTTAATTTCTGCCTTAGACTTAGAGATTGTTTTATTTTCTTCCATCCCTAACTTAAAAAAAAAAAAAAAAAAAGAACTTAAAGTATCTAAGAGGTCTTGACAAAAGTGTCCAGTGTTGCCTTCAACAGTTCTGTCATATGGAGAGATATGTAACATGGCTAAAAGTGGAGCACAGAGTGCTCATATTATAAAAATATGAATATGAAAGAATATGAATATGAAAGAAACCTTTAACTCCAATACTTAAAACTCTGCTGTTGAAGGACTTAATTTTATTACATGAATGCTACATGCAGGGGAATTATAATAACATCTGAAATTTAACCCCAACTTGGTTAAATTTTAGACACCAAAATGTGTATGTGTTCTGAGAAAATATATGTGTTTAAACATGTGTTTAAGCATAATCAGTTACAAGTTTCACAAATGCATCTACAAACTTTAATAAACAGATATTCTGACATTAGAATCAAGTCCCAGTTTAATACCAGTTCTGCAAAAATAAGAAAGATTTACTTAAAAAAAAAAAAAAAAAAAAAAAAAAACTTAAACTTTTCCAATTGAAAGAAATTAACTAAATACAGTTTACGAGACCACAGTCAGAGACACTGTTTATGAGCTTCAAGACAGAGAAGATTATACATTAAATCTAAAGAATATAAATTCTCCAAGGTGTTTATAAGCATTGCAAAGAACATGAGATGAGATAAAATATCATCGCTGGAACAAATCTATCCATTTCAATATTCAGCAATACATACCAAAGTCCTTATGAAATGAGAAAAGAATACCACTTTTACAATGAAATGTCAGCTGAATCCCCCACACATTTCTCTGTACAGTTTTGAGGAAAAGAAACAGTTAATGCAAAGGAATGCCAGAAATATTCAGTGTAATATAGTGGCATCTCTTTCACCTCCGTAACCTGAGCAATCAAGGTTACACACCAATTTCAGCTTCACTTGCTAAAAAATAGTGACATTAGCAACCTGGATCTAGGCTAAAAAAGCCATGACAAACTTACCATTAATGGCAACAAGATCTCCCAAGGGCACACAAGTCAACCCAGCGGTACCCTCCTCGCAAAGTGGATGTGTGTACTGTAGTTTATAAACACCATTCCCTCTCCATTTCTCTGGCATGGACACTGCCTTGGCCTCTGTCCCCTAAAAATACATAGAGATAACACTGCCACACCTGAGCAGGGTACCAAGACTGAGGGCAAAAAGAAAATTAAAAGTTCAGAAATGTCATAATTACACTTGCAATTTAAATTTTATTTAATCCAACTGTACATTATGATACACAATTGCATTACTATGTACTATTTATCTCCATGCCTCACAGCAAATCTAAGGAAAAATTCAGGAATTCTGGGTTTTGTCCCAGTTTCTGAAGGGGAAGGCTACACACCAAACAGACTTAAGGCCTTTTTTTAAAAATAATAATAATAATTCTAGCACCTCTGGTAACTCCTAAATGTATATGAACTTACTGTATGAAAAACACATCTTGGAACAGGGCTTGAAGAATTGTAGTTTGAAATCCACTGGGAAATTTGAGTGGACTAACACTATTCATGTTGAAGGCAATACTGTGTTAAAGTCATTACATATCTGCATGCACAACTATTTCAATTTATGGAACAGATGTTAATAACAAACACTACTGTGAAATATGTATTTTTTATAAAACATACTTTTTTTTTTTAAACAGCAAGGTGAAGAAAGGACAAGGGAGAGCATGTTCTGGTAAGAGGAGAGGTACCTTTGTACCTTCTTGTACTTGATCTTCCTGTTTGGGTTTTTCTGTGTGTTCAGAAGCACTGAGTACACATACTCTCTGATCCTAGGGTTAGGATCTGAGCAACATGTAAATGTAAATGTACATTTGTACATTTACAAATGTAAATCTGAGCAACATGTATACAGTCTCAACAGTAGAGAGCAGAAACAGGAGTTATCTGCTGGGTCCAGAGATGTAAAAGACAAAGAAACATGGAGATAGGCCTCTTCTTTCACACCTAAAGCCTGCACTTCAGCTTTAAGTCATTCTGGTCAGGCAAATTAAAGAAGTTGATCTTTCAGCAGCCCCTGCTGCCAACTGACACACAGCCCGAAGGGGAGCATCAAGGAAGTTCTGCACCAATGTTCTCATGACATTCCAAAGCTTTCTCCCACCGACCAAGAAGTTTCCTGTCTGACTGTGCACTTACCTGAGGCACGTAGCCCGTCTCCATCATGAGAAGATGTACGAGAACAATCAAGGCATCGGTGGCACTGGTGCACTCTGCAGAGTGGTACAGCATTTCTAACGAGTGGGGTATTTCACCATCAGCAGCTTCACTGCACAGCATGGGTTCTGACGGATAGGAACCTGTGCCTTCCTCCAGATCAACATCCTCTGGGACTATATCAGAAGCAAATTCTAGGCTGGATTTTGCCTTAAAGGTAACAAAAATAAACGTTCATTCAGAAAACTACATCTCACTATATATTAAATCATTCCTCTGCCTACTCCAGTCTTCCAAAACACCAAATCTATGCTACAGGCTTCTCAAACAATTTTCTCATTTCACCTTCATTTGTAACTCCAGTTGCAAAAAAGGGATTATATAGAGAGGCTTTGTCTTTTTCGGATATTTATAACACAAGACTCTCATAAAACAGTCGGTCATTTTGCCACTCACTATGGCATTGCCATTTATTTAAGCTGAGCCAACATGCATGGCAACTACCACAATGACAACTCAGACTCCTTATAACCATCTGTGAAACTTCCCTTCTCTAGATAACAGCAATGCTTGTAGTAATTAAATAGTTTTTAAGACTGCTAGATGATTTTTTTTTTTTTAAATAACACTTAGTCGCTTGGAAATCTTTCATCTCAATTTTGGAAGAAGACCTGAGACTTCCTCATCTTGCCTTCAAATACTGAGATAAACAGAGATTCGTGCACAGCTGAATGTGCTCTGACTGACAGGCATGAGCAGTTCGCCTGCTTACAGTACAATGTAAGGGCTATTTCTCCTGATAGGAAAGAATAGAACACTGGTTTCACTGTATTCCCACCTTATCCTTTGTTTCCATACTTTAATAAAGCTTATTACTGTAATTAAATTAAAAATATATAAATAGTAAAAACTACGTTTTTAGTTGTAAAAAATGTAAATTAAAAATTAAAATGTCTATTACAATAATTTATTATATAGACATTATAAATATTGTAATGTCTATTGTAATAGATACAATAATTTACAATTATTGTAATTATTATTGCAATTAAAATTTTAAAGTATACTTTTCAAAATTTCTCATATAAAGGTTCTATTAAGGGAAGGTTTGTATTTGAAATTAGTTCCAAAATGAAGGGTTACCTGCTTTGAAAGAATGCAGGAAAAAACACTTCTTCACAAATTCTCAAACCCCTCGCTAAAAGGAGACATCCTATAATGAGACAGGTCATGGCACCAGACTGTACCTGGAAAGTCTCCTCCAAGAAGACTCCCTCCTAGACAGGACTCCTTTCAGTAGTTGGTGGAAGCTGTTATCTGGCTAACTAATATATTTATTGTCCATGTTATTAAAAAAAAAAAAAAAAAAAAAAGGGAAAAAGCACCCAGAAGATGCACCTATTAGCTGTGTCAGGCATATGGGGTTACAGGCATGCATATCTGTGTGCACAGGAGCTATCTCAGCAACACAAATTCCATGTACAAGCCAGAAAATTATTTTGTTCTATGAAAAAGCCCCCTGAATCACAGAGAACTATTATACCCCTTAGAAAAGAACCGTGCACTCATCTAGCGAGTCGTATTTCAGACAGGATGTATTTATTTCATTGGTATCTAGAATCAGTTTGGTATCCAGTTTGGTGTTTGCTTTGAGAAGTCAGTAGTGAGTTAGGCAAGAAACATACTCCTAACTTTCTTAATAAAAGCACATTTCCAGCAAAAATGTCAGATCTGAAAATCTCAGAACCTCTGAGCTAACTTCTATGGCATAACGAGAATAAAAACAAATTTCCAGCCAAACAACCAGCTATACATTAAGAGCCAGATATTCTAAAAATGTTCTCTACTAACAAGTATAGCAACTGGCTCAAGAAGATACCTCCTTTCTTACCCTGCACTGTACAGGTTGATTCTCACCGCCTTACCTTATCATCATCATTCCTTTGAACTTCTGCCTGAACTTTCTGGTTGTCAGGTAGACCATTCTGCCTTTCTTCCTTTGGGCTGCCAGCCTGACTTTTGTTGGGGATTGAGGCGGAAGGCTCTTGACCATTTTGGAGTGGGGCAGGAGTAGAAGATGAGGGAGGAGGTGGGCTGGGCTTTGCATGTGCTTCTTCTAGTAATAAACATATCAAATCGCCAGAAACAATCCCATAGGATGTCAAGGTCTTCTCATCTTCTGTGAGAGCATCCTTGTTGTTCAGAGTTATTGAGAACTGTGTGTCAGCACTGCAAAGTAATAGAAGCGAAATAAGTGGTTAGCTGCATCTGGGTAACTGTACACAAAGGTATGGTAAGAAATGCTTACTACTGAGATAGTTTTGATCCATTAATAACTAGGTGTGGGGAAGAGTGGGGAAAATTTCAGGGCTATGATAGCGCCATCCCTCACTTTTCTCTTTAAGTGCGTTTCAAATTGCTGAAGTTGCCTGGTAGGCATAACTTAATGCACAACTGCACACAGAGCAGATATGAAAGGAAGCAAACAGGTGCCTCCCGAATTAAAACACACCAAACGCGGAAAACGGGCTTCCAGCAAACCACAGGCTCATGTTACCAAAGGTGGGATACTGTTGCACACACCAACAACCCTACTTTACGATTAAAACGCTTCCTTCAAAAACTTCAGCAGCTGCCCTGCCCCTCCAGCAGGGCAGCTCCAAACGTGGGTGATGGGAAAAGATTTGGAGAAGAAAAATAAATAAATAAGTAAATAAGTGAACACATACTCGCCGCTCCCCCCCCCCCCCCCCCCCC
>VWPW01008193.1:1426548-1440702 GCA_013389825.1 Crypturellus undulatus
CGATGCCCGCCGGGCGATGGCGGCGGCGGGGACGCAAGGGCTGCCGGGCGCGTCGTTGTTTTGGTCGGCGCCGCCCCGCCTCCCGCGCGGACGCCCCTCCCCCCCACCAACGGCCGATCGATGCGAGCGGCCTTCCGCGCCGTGCCTGCGCCCTCGCTCCGCCGCGCCGTGCGCGGTCGGTGATTGGGCGCTCGGGCTCATCCTGCGCATGCGCCCGGGCTGGGGGAGGTGTCACCTGGTGCCGTCCCTCCCTCCCGCCTGCCCCAACCGTCAGTGTGCCGCCGTTGCTGCGGTTATTTTGGGCTGCTTTTCCGTTAACGTAGAGAAATTGTCCCCGCTAGGCCCGAGAGGCGTAACGGGAATGGTGTCTGCGTACTGCCTAGGAACCGAGTGGTTTTGTTGATTTTTCATTTTCACTTTTCCCCTCTTTCTCTCTCCACCCCTTCCAATCTGATGCCCTTTTAGATGTTACTCTAAAAAAGTTTTAAAGAGCGGCTCTGGGGGGGGGCCGGGGGAGGCTGAGGGAGCCTGCCTTGGGTGCACGCTGCACCCAAGAATACTTTATTTTATAAAGGAATGAGTTACGACTTCTCTCTCGCCCCCACCAAGGTTCGCTGGTGAGGTAGTTTATTACACCTGCTGTTAAATACTGCTGCGTCTTTACCAAAAACACAAATTGCAGCCAGCTCTTCTCATTTTCTGTAATAGTCCTTCATACTTGAGAAGAGCCTCCCTCTACAAAATTAAAGGTGAAAGGGTATTTCTTTTTTCTAGAAAAACACTTGTTTTTCAGAAAGTCTGATAGTAAAACATGTTAAATTCAGGGTCAAGTTATTCAAGTTGTTTACTTTGTCTAAAAGCTTATTAAACCTCTGTGTTCACGAGATCAGCCTTGTCTGTATCCTAGGGCAGATGCAAACAGGAGAGTGAAACTTCACAAAACCTATTCCGGGCTATGGTTAAAATGTCGGGCTAGTTGTTAGTCATTTGAGCATGGTCACTCAACCTAGGTAATCCAGCTGTTACATTTCACCTTGGAGTTGGTGTCAGAGGTGCATGTGGGCGTATTTGGACAATAGTCACCTCATGGCAATGGGACTTTACAGAAATGGGAAAATACCACTCACTGAGCAGTGAAGGAGCTGGTGCTTGGTGTGGTGAACTTTGCCTTACCTGGTCCTTTACTGAGAACAAGAAAACAAGTTGTTTCGTGAGATTCTTACTGTACACCATGAAACGGGGCCATGCTGGAGAGATGGCAGGCTGGATAAATGGCAGGGTGCAACTGGACAGCGACAAAGAAGATGGAGAAGAAGAGAGTATTTGTGGAGCAGTCAGGAGGGCCATGCCTGCCGGAAACTCTGCACTCCCGTCTCTTGGAAAGGGCTGGATCCAGAATGTGCTGTACTGCTGCCTCAGTAGTGGTGGTTCCCCAGTGACCACAGGCTCTCTGCTGTGTTTTGTCCTTTCGTGTTGTCCTTGTCACAACCACCTCCTGCATTCCCAGCAGCTCCAGAGCAGTGGGAGTAGCCTGCCCAGGATAAGGGAGCTGTGTGAAGGGAGAAGGTTCAATGGCTCTGGCTCTGTCCACGGTATTTGTTACTAGGTAAACAGCTGTGCCAGCTGCAAGGGAGCCCTTTGCCTGGCATTCTGCTAAAAGTTGTTTGAGTTTCCAGAGTCATGCCACAATGCAAGGTTCAGACATGCTCTTCATGCAGCAGTGACTATTAAACAGGAAAATCTCCTCAGAAACAATTAGCTTTAATATTTGTATGTGACCTGGAACCACCATCATCAAGGTGCAAGTACAACCTGCCAACCTCTGCCTCTGAGATTTGACTGAGCAAGGAAAAGTATTGACAAAGGTTCAGCCTCATAAACTCGAAAGGTCATAAGAGGGTTCTTGGCTGGGATTGATTTCAAGGTGACTGAAATTTAAAAAAAAAAATGGAAAAGAAAAAGAAAAAAAAAAAGCCAAACCAAAAAACCACTGTTGAAGGGAATTAGAAGTGCGACTTCTCACAGCTCTCTGAAAGAACTGATAGTTGATATAATTTTCCCCACCTTTTTTTTGTTGTTGTTGTTATTTAAGCTTTTGTCTATTTCTGTAGGCAAAAGACTTCCAATGACCAAATATGAACTTGATTTCAGGCTGGGAAGGACATTGTGCCAGAGTAGTGCAAGAAACTTGTATACTTAGAAGCTTGAAGAAAGGGATGTAAGCAGAAGGATTTTGACTTGCAGCATGGTACACCAGTGTCAGAAATGGTGATCATGTATTCTTCTTTAACAAATTAGACTAAAAAATATGGCAAAAGAAAATACCAGCATTTGTGCACACTTTGAAGATAATGAAGATAATGTTCTTAATTCAATTTTTTTTTTTTTTGCTTGGTCAATGCAAAACACAAGCAGTCGAACCTATTCTACCTAGCTGATAAAATCACATTACTAGCAGTACTTTTAAGGTTTTACTTGAGAGATTTGAAGCTTGATACAGCTGTAATCCTGTTGACCTGCAGTCAACTTCCCATGGCAGTGAAAAACTATAAAAAGTAAAGGTATTTTTGGTTCAGTTACATACCTCATGGAATATTTCTTTTTTGAAAGCTGAGTGCAATAATACAGCTGTGAGCCAGTGAGGTTTTTTTTGTTGTTTTTCTTTCCATATTTGCTAGTGTAAAGATCCGATTTTATAATACATATAATTTCAGTATATATATGTGTGTATGTTAACTCTTTCAATAGAGATATTTTGAGTAATGGATCACACTGAGAGGTGGGAGAGATGATAAAATTTGCAAGAGAAGGGGCTGGAGCCTGGAGTATCACCAGGACATTTGTGTTCGCAAAAGTGCAGTAGTTTGAAGTACCATTTTGAGAATGCCACTGGAGGATGTTCATGTCAAAGCCAGTGGAAAGAACTTCCTAGGTTCTCACAGCTTGATAGTGGACAACATTACTTCTAAAGTCTTTACTAAAGTCTAAAGTCTTTATTTGAGTCTATTTCTGATGAGAGTATTGGGTCAAATGGGAGCAAGGGACCTCTCGGGGGGCGTTTCTGGGTCTTTTCATAATGCTTCAAGCCTTTTTTTATCCACCACCATATTTTCCTGTATTTTTGTTTTCTTTTTGTGTATGTGACTATGAGATTGCAGTCTGTTTTTTTCATAGTATGAGTAGACAGTGGGGCCACTGACAGCCCTGACATACTTTGTTTGGACCCGATAGTGAGCTCTACTCACAAGAATTCTCCTGTTTCTACAGAGGGTCTTGCATTTCAATGACTCTTCCTTCGCATGGCACTGAAGATACCACAGCCCAAAGTTCACAGCAAAACATCACCGTTCAGATAGACATCAGCTGCCTGCTGACATAAACATAGAGAGATTGCCTCTCACTTAGGGTTCCTCAGTAGCACTGTGTGGCACATAGCTATGCAGGCACATTTAGGTAGGTGTGATACAGTGCAGCATGAGCTGGTATGCACAAAACTGCCCCAGATGGGGTGATTGTGAACACATCTGCACAACCTCAAAATAGATCTATTACAAAGTATAATCCAAAAAGGATTGCTTGCTGCAACTGATTATACCCAACAGCTCAACTAAACAGATTTGATATGGGTGCATATTACCTTACAACAAACCAGTTCTTGTTAATCTCGTGCAAATTCCTTGCAGAACTAAAAACAGGTTTTATAAAAAGTATGTTTCTCAGTGATGATAGGTGCCTCTGACAGGCAACACAGGAAGGAGTTTTTATATTCTTATCTGCCATACTCATGAGTTGGAATAGTGGCTTGGTTCTGCTGTTAATAGGCAACCCTATGCCAGAACTGTCAGCCAGGCCCCTGCTCATTTTAAGTCTGTCCTTCAAGATGGTAAAAAAAACCACACTTTTTTTTTTCTTTTTTTTTAAGTAATGTATAATTTATATTGCTTCTTCATCATCACTGAGTTAGAAAAATCTGTCAGAGGTGTGTAAAGCTGCTGTGTCCTTCAGGATTTCTCCTGCCTGCAGTCACCCGTCTGGCTGCTGCATTGGGTGTTCTCACTGTCAGCAGCGATCCAAGAACATTGGCTTGGGAGTGACTTCCTGAGTCATAGAATTCATTATCTTAGATATCGTAGCTAATCATGTCACAGATAATGCTTGATAAATTTATGAAGGGAATCTTTTAACTCTTCATGGATGAGTTTCTACCTTTCAGAAGCAAATTACTGTTTTTTTTTTCTATTTATTTCTGCTGATAAATTGCTGAAAGCTGTGTGCAGAGCTTTGAAGTGACTCCTCAAAGGCATAGAGTTTTATATCTTTGTGTTAACAAATCCAAAATCGTATTTGTTTGAGTAGTAAAAAGAGACTACACATGTGGAGGAAGATTCTCACAGGAAGATTTCCTCTGCGTTACAATGAACCAAGAGGGTTATGTTTTTCTTGATGGGATTAGTTTCACCCACTTCATCCACTAGGAATCTGTGGTGACTTTTCACAGGATTGTGATTTATGCCAAGTAAAAACAGAGCGTGCATCAGCCATAAGGACAGAAAGAGACCATCATCCCACTGTTAGCTTCATGATCAGAATTGAAAATGTACTATTTATTAAAATGGCTTTATTTTTCTATTATTTCAGTTGTGTTTGTGCACAACTGGATCAGATCTCACTGTGGCAAATGTGGAACCACCTGCATGCTCCAGAAGGCTGTGGCTCGTTGTTCAAGAGACCAGCGGGTCAACAAAAAGCAGGAAGAAAATCAGAGCAGAAAGCTTGCAACAGATCTTCTCAGATAATAGACTCTCATCTGAAAGTTGATCGATCCTGGATAAATAACGCCTGCTGCATTCCTATTTCTGAGTATTTCTTACTCTTCTCCTGTGTCTTGAGGACCAACTTAAGGGCACCATTACAGTTCTTAAAGGGCAGTGTCCTGCAGAGCTAGAACAAGAACACTGATTTTTTTTTTTTTTTTACTATATGGACTTTGGTAAAAATACATAAAGACTCCCAGATTAGGATATTAGGATAGGGCAGTTACAGAGGTCAGCATCATGAACTCCAAAGAGTGGAAAGCGCTTGTTTGTTTTCCGTCGCCCCATCCAGATGGCTGCCACTCAATATAGTTGCCCACTGTCAACAGGTTCTTTGTAGGCACTGCAGCTGTATTTCCTATTTTCCAGCCTGGCACAGATTAGCAGTTCTCTAGCAACTCAGCTCCAAGGCTCTTAACTTTTATGAGGGTTGTCTGCAGGCAACTACGCTCATGAAAAGCTGAGGTAACGGGGCTCTTTCAGAAAGAGAGCATCCTACAGAATGCCGGGACCCAAGAGACTCACAAATGTAACTCCTTGGGGGAGATGGCTGTTGCCTCCTGTAGATTTTGGATGAAGGTATCAGGCTGATAGCCTGATTCTTCTAGAGTCAGGAAGAAGCTGGTGTTGCTTTCCACACTGAATGGTAGAAACCATAACAAGAACCTACCTCTTCTGTGGATACTTCCAGTGTCTGTGGAGAGGAAGAGGGCACCTCTTCTTTTGTCATTTAGCAAGCTTCTATTTTTTTATCATTGCTGGTTTCCATTGGCATTCCTGCCAATACATTTCTCCCATTTACTGTATGAATTTTGGATTCCTTTTCCCTGAGAGGTGATTTTCCAGGTGGAATTTCAGTGCATATAAAGGGTTAAAATCTGGACGCTATGAGACCTTCTTGATTTGACATTGTTGGGTGAGCGGTGGAAAACCTACCTGTTCCTGGGCATATTGTACACTAACAGGAAACAATGGAGCAAGGAAGAAACTGAATGAAAAAAACAGTCCCCATTCTGTACTAACAGCAGAGATATTTGGGAAACTGAAGTGCCGTTCCTGAAGTACAGGTTGGGAAGATATTTTGTTTGAGAATTGTTTGTCTTGTGTTTGTTAACGACTTCTTTTCTGAATTTTTCTAACTGAAAATAGTTATGTGGACACATTGTGGACTGTAGCTGGAGCATTTGTGCAGGACCGAGACCAGACAGTGATAATCCCCGTTTTTTAGAGGCATTCTAGTTGTTGGTCAGCTTAAGATAATGTGCTTTTATGGCTGTGTTAAATCTGTATAAGACAATGGTAATGACATTTTTGGTATCAGACACTTTCTTAGCTCTTAGGCAGGTTTCAGCTGTAATCTTTATTGCAAGTTTTATCTAAACTTCTTGCAGACTGTTCACAAAGGACAACCCAAATGTGGTATCTGCAGACTGGTAAGTAGAGCACTTCATTAGGATGAGACAGGTATGCAGACTGAAACAAAGGGGTTTTCATCTTTTTCTTCTACATAAAGTGCTTGAATACCATACCTCTGAGAAGACAAAAGAGAATGCTTTACATACATCACGGAACTGCTTGATGCATGCTCAGTTACTGAAGATACGGATCAGAGCTATCTCTCTGCCATGTGTCATGTATTGTCATCCACAATGTTGCTGGCAAGTCTGACTTAGACTATCAGGCAGCTGACAGTTTCCATCTGCTTAATTCTTTGCCTCTGAGAAGCTCATACAAGCCACCCTAGCATCTGATGGAGGCCCAAGGCTTTGGTGAAACCAGAATATCAGCCTTGCAGTGCAAAAGTAATGCCTCATGATTTGAGAAAGCAATATGAAATTATACTGTTTTGTAATGCCATGGCAGCTCAGTTGCTATTTGTTTTTCCAGCCTATCCCTGTGGATACATTCAAGAGACAGATCCAAACATGTAGCTGTGAAGCACAGTGGTGACTTAAGATTGCTGTTTTCTGTTTCTCAGTGGGCATGAAATTCAGTAAGTACCTCACTTGCATCAGTGCTTTTAGAAATCCCACTAAATAGTTATCTAGCAAATATCTATGATTTCTAATGACAGAAATGTCTGGGTTTCTCCTGTTACACTATTTTTTTTAATTAGTTTTCCAAATTAGGCTAGAAAAAGTAGCATGTTTACAGGAAGAGCTAGGACACTTTCTGCACAGTATAACATTGTTCCTTGAAAGTAATTCTTAAGTTTGAATTGTTTTAAAAATAGTTTATAGAAAGAAAAAAGGAAAAAAAACACAGATATAAGAACTAAAGAGAGAAAGAGCAGTTACAGTGAGGATTTTCAGAATATGTCACAATTAGATTATGTTTTAAGAATTTTTTTTTTTTTTCCTGGAACCATCTTTTCCTGCACAGTTTCTTGAGGTAGCCTTGTAAAAATTTGCTCAGAAAACTGATACTAGGGAAATAGTAGTTGTGTGTTTTGTGTGTCTTACGGTACAGAAGCTCATTGTAGAGCAATATTTTGAGGTACAAGATACATCTTGGATTTGTATCTGTTTAAAGTCTGACTTGATCAGTATTAATTCCAACACAATTAAGTCTACTGAAGATTGATTTTTTTTTGCCATGCCTTTGTGTGTTTTCTGTCAGCTTATGGAATAAATTGTCAGAAGTTACCAAGACAATGTGGTTTATTGTGGAGATCTAAGAATGATCTTACAGACTGGAATGTCTGAGAAATTAGCAAGACCTTTTTGAAGTTTATTAGTTAATACAATTTTGTATCTAGGCGGGTCCATCCCATAATCACAATCCTACATGTTGAAAAATGGCATGCCCTTTTGCTCCATGTTAATGCTAGGATAAAATTATCATAGGCCCCAAGCAAACAATTCCCTAACACAGCACTTCAAAGATTTGAAGTTATTTTGAGAAGTAGTGTTGTTATTTCCTGGGAATCAAACAGTGTCTATCATTGATCATTTAGAGCCTTAACTGTGCTAGAAAAATCTAATTGAAAAAAACAAAATAAAACAAAAACAAATGAACAAAAAGTCACAGCTTTTTTGAAACTCTTCCCAAAGAACTCTAGATGTCACATGCTTGTATCCCATCACAAACAGGCTCGCAGCCAGGGCTCTGCACTCAAGCACTCACTGTGCAGCAGCCCAGTATCATGAAATCTTTCTCTCCTCTGATGTGATCCCAATGTAATTCTTGTGTGTTTTACATTTGCCAGTGCAGTCCCTTCTCACATGACCTGTTACAGTCAATCTCATATCTCAATATTTTGATTAAGTCAGAGGTTTGTGTGTAATAGGAAAGTAAATTCTACAGGAAGACCTATTATATTTTATTAAACCAGCTGATGTAGTCAAAAAACTTCTGGGCTCACCAGTCCAGTATATCTTAGGGTGTGTATATAAATTGGGTGTTCTGTAGGAGGAGAGAATATGGGCCTCCTTGGCTGCTATTGCTTTGTTGTTTTCACCATTGCAGGAGCTGGATAAGATGGTAAAATAAACCAGCCAAAATATAGATGGGGGAAGCATTTGGTGCAGCAGAACTGCTCAGTCTCCTCAGCAGCTGGTGCCTGCCAGAGCATTATCCAATTAGTCGGCATTCTTGGTCTGCTCCTGCAGTGGTTTTTTTTGCCTCCACAGCATCAGACTCTGCTTCATGCAGTAAAATCACTAGCTAAACTTCTTGATACAGCCTTGGTGAGGGAACAATGATGCACACACATTTTTTGGTGATTTATGCATCATTTAAAATGAGCTTTAAATCATAAATGTTGTTAACAGGTCCCTGTGACAAAGGTGAAAAGATGCTAAAGATCTGGTATTCTTTCCTGCTGTGTTTGCTGTCCTTACAGCTTGAAGCTAATCCTGGTCTCAAAGTACAGATTACTCAAAAAGCGCTGGACTATGGTATGTGTGATGTCGCTATAATTTAATTTACAATAAATATTTTTTGCACAAAATGTATTTTCTTAATAGAAGTGCAGTGTAAAAAGAAGGTCCGGAAATGCTGAAATTGAGCAAATTCCTTTCATCTCACATCAAGGGTCTCTTGTCTCTATGTCTCTTCTCTCACTAGTTCCTTTCCTTTTTGTATGCCCTAGATATGAATTTATCTTTGCATTTGTGTGTGCATTCTCATACAGCCCAGTCAGTTGTATGAGAACTCCCTCCTCACATTGTTCTACTTTCTTAGAACCAGAATGAGGTGGTGGTATAACTGTTCTTTTAAAAAAAATGTCAAAAGCTTGATTAAAAGTGCTATATTTATTGAAGATAACGAAGATATTGCTGGAAAAAAAAATGAAAGAATGAAGAATATCTCTATTGGGTCACACAGTTGTGCTCTCATTCCTCCATTTGAGTGAGACAGCATCTACATCTGCCATTTTCTTAAAAAATCTAGCAACTATCTGCCACATCCACAGTATATTTTTCTTGCTCTTTGTATTCCTACTAGTTCTCACTGTCTGTTACCTAAGACTCACTCCATGGTTGTGCAGGACATCAAGTACAATTTCAATTGTTTGTAGAATTAATATTAATAAGAAAGGTTAACAAGGCACAGATTCAACAAAGGCTGGGTCATGCTAAGGATTAATTTTCATTTATGTTCTGAACATGCTGACAGGTAGACAATGGACTTGTGAGATGAAAAGTAAAAGCTAAGGGTTTATAACTCTGAGATGAAAGCAAGGATCAGGTCCACTTATTTCTATATATGAGCATTGTTTTAAAGGCTTTTTAGGAGTTGGGAAGTGCACTGGTCATTTAAAACACAACCAATCTCCATAAATTTTTATGGCACACAGGCAAAAGAGCTCTCTAGGGATCTCTTGGGCCTTTAGAAATGAGAATTCCTGGAATTTCTTTAGTGTGAGCCCAACAGAGCTGTGCAGATATTCACCACAGCATTTGAGTGCCGAAGGAAGAGATTGAGCTTGGTCACCTCTGTGTTTGTGTTTGGGGATAAGAAAAGGCTGTAACTGTGCCCCTCCCAAAGGTTCTTAGTATCTCCCACTTGAAGAGGATGGTGCCTCTTACGTCTTTCAATGAGGTTTGAAGGCTGAGGCGGATCCTGTCTGCTACTTGGGCTGACCAGCTACCTTTATTTACAGTCATGAGGGAACTTGTGGTTACTCCTGTCAGACAGAGTCCATATTTTGCTTTGGAGGCAAGAATGCCCAGGGAATCATAACTTAACCCATTTGCTGAGACAAAACATAAATACTCAGAAATGGGAAGAGATCATTTAAAAGGACTGGGTTTAAACCTCAAACAACTTCCAGTGTACAAACAACAATACAAGTAGTTCTATATTTGACAATTCAGATGCACATGTTGGCACTTTTTATGTAAGTAAGGACTAAGCATATTGCTACTTCTTAATTAACCTTGTCATTCAACAGATACGAGTCAATCTGAGGTAAAACTGATGACCAAATGTTTTCCAAGGCTGTCCACATTGTGAGTGAAATGAGGGAAGTATAACAGTTTCAAAACCCTAAAAAGAGTTGTAGAATAAAAGATACAACTTCTCATAAGTGATCATCTGGATCTTGAGTTAAATGACTTCACAGCATCACAGAACGATTGAGGTCGAAAGAGACCTTTGGAGACCACCTGGTCCAACCCTCCTGCACAGTGTCTTTTAGAGCCCCCTACACTTGTATGTGAGGCAAATGGAGGTTATAATATAATAGCTGGAACTAGATCCAGGTAAAGAGGTTTCTGAGAAAAATGTTAAAAGTACTCAAATTATTTGGCACTCTCTTTGGGTACCAGAACCCTATCTGACAAGTGTGTTCTTTCCCTTGTAGGCAAGAGGATTGGGATGGAACTCCTGAAGGAAGCAATACTGAAAGAGACCTTCCCAAGCTGGAGTGGGCAGGAAAGCTTCGCATTTGTTAAAGTCAACTACAGAATTTCAGGGTAAGTAGAGGAAATGTAGAGGAGGGAAGTACAGGAAGGAAATAGAGGAGGAAGTACATAAGTAAGTAGAGGAAATACATTTCAAAGCACTAGAATGAAACAGCCTATTCTTTGTGTATTTGTGCGTCATAGTAATGTCAAGGAGGATTTCTTTCCTCGTCCACCATGCAGGATATGCCAGGAGTAATTATGTAGACTTTTTCTTGTTCAGTGTGAAACAACTCTACTGCTGCCTGAACACAGTTTCATTTTATAACTACTTTTCTTTACTACACCCACGGGTGAGCTTTAGAGAGCCTCAGAATGAATGCCTGGGCAATTTTCCAGCTGATTTGTTTCAAAGTCTGGGACAACACAGAAATAAGCCTGTAAGGTTTATGACTCCACAGGGGAAGAGATGAGGTAGAGGTGGCATTGTTGACAGTCTGATGCCATGAAGAACCTGTAGTAATGAAAAAACTTGTTTGTACTTGGTGAGAAAAAGGAGGCAATGGGATAAGGTGAAAATGTGAGCATCGGGATGTTATATCTGGGCTGACAAAGATGAAAGGGCAGGAAATTACTTTTACGGAAGCCTTTTGAATAGATTTACAAAAGGTAAAATAGAGAACAAAAATCTAGGGAGCACTACAGCAAGGGCCCATGGAGGCTGGGAAATCCCTGTCCTTGGAGATTTCCCAGACTGTGTTGAGCAGGGCCCTAAGTTGGCCCAACCTTGAGCAAGAGATTGGACCAGATGATCTCCTGAGGTCCCTTCCAACCTACATTATTCTATGATTTTCAGAATCTCAATTTATTCTCCTAACCATAGTCGTTGCAATTGGCCATCTTCCCGGGGGTAATTTGATTTAGTTCACTGAAAAGAGGATTACTAAAGGTGGCCTTACTACTACCTAACATGTTATGGGAAAATTACAGTCATTTTAGGTAAAAGTAGTTGGTGCATTCTGCCCCGAAAAAACTAATGGAAAGGGCTGGACAATTAGATTAAAGGCAATTATTTCAAGAGATTTCTGCCAGATATCGGGAAACAATGAAGCATGATAAGATTGCAGTCAATATGATAAGATTGCAGTCAATATCTTTACAATGTTCAGCTCAAGTCAATCTCCCCAGCTCCCACAAGACAATACCCTGTTGTATCGGAAACATTTGTTTTGGCAGTGAAAAATTTAAGCAAGATTTTGTTTTGAGAAATGGAGCTTCTCAAGGACTCTTTGCTGAGACAAGGGAGAGGGGACTGAATGAGGGAACAGGGACTCTGATGTTTTTCTTCTTTAATGCTAGTGTTCCAACAACCTGGATTTATTTATAAATGTGCCATGTAGTTTCAATGCAAAGACTTATTTTTCTTCTGCAGGCACATTTCACTTTGAGGAGCTTGTTCTTCTACCTAGAAGAGGAACCTTTTTTTTTTTCCTCCTTTTTTTGTCTTCAACACATCCTTTTTCCCCTGACCAGATGCCAAGGATTTCTTTTTCCAGGGATGCTGCTTTGTGTAATGGATCAGGTGTCTCTCTCCCCTAAAATTTATAAGGCTCAGTCATTCCTGAGAAATAGCATAATCAGAACTCCTTCTCACTCTTTTGACATGCAGTCTAATATCCCCCTTTCTGTTTTCTATAGGCTCAAAATTAATGCTGTGGATTTCCCAGAAACTTCTGCATCCTTCATTCCTGGCACTGGCATTAGTCTGTCAGTGGCACGGGCTTCTGCTACAATCAGTGCAAACTGGGGATTGAAAACATGGCTGATGTGAGTATTGTATGGTGTGAGAGGGAGTGTCTGGGAGAACAAAATTGGGATCGCAATTGAATTTGTGAAATTTAGTTACTAATTAATATTTTTTTTCAGGCCAGATATGCTTTCTCATTTATCAACAATCTGTTTGGATAAATTTCTCAAGAAAAAAAACCATTCTCTGTCAGTTAATGCTTTCTTCTGTAAAAGATTCTCCCCCTAAGGTTGTCTCTTTGAGAAGTATGAGGTTGAATCCTGGTTAAGTTGCTCAGCTTGCCCAGAGTGTATGTTACATGAATATTCATATATTCAGGATCATAGGGTTTCCAGTAGCAATATTTGTTACTTTCTGTGTACTGTATTCCTGAAAGGTTGATTATAACTAAGTATGTATTTGCCAGTATTACTGTATATTATTTTTAAAGAGTTTCCATTTAAAGGAGGGTGCTATTGCAATGCTGAACATTCAGAAATTAGGAAATTCCAGAATCCAAGTTGTCTTGGCTTCATGAGCAAGTGCAGTATATTGTCTGTAATTATATGACCACATAGTCCTTTTTCCACTTTTTTCTTACCTCAGCATTTTGATGCAGTTTTTTAGTATAATATTCTAGATTTTCAGTTTATTCAGGTGAGGAGTAAAGACTTACAGGATATCAATAGAACTTGCAAGGTGCTAATCTCAACATTTTGAGTTAATGGAGTAACTGTCAACAGCAGTAAGCATTTCTCAATTGATGAGCCATATTGTACAGAAAGATGAATCACCAGACTGACAGCGTGTCTTGTTTTCAAAGGAGCACAGACACACAGTTCTGCTTTCAATATAAGGTATCAGTGGCCAGGAACTACTGTCACTGTGGCCTCAGCCTGTCTCTGTTCCTTCTGGCATACCAGTATTGTAAGAAAAAAGACACTGTGTTCAGTAGGGCAGATCAACTGTTCCCAAACAAGAAGCCGCCTTACCTCTTGGTGAAGTGAGAGGACATAGAATGATAGAATCAGAATGCCTAGGGTTGGAAGGGACCTCTAGAAGTCACCTAGTCCAACCTCCTGCACACGCAGGGCCACCTAGAGCACGTGGCACAGGACTGCATCCAAGAGGGTCTTGAAGATCTCCAAAGAAGGAGACTCCACAACCTCTCTGGGCAGCCTGTTCCAGGGCTCTGTCACTCTCACTGTCAGGAAATTTTTCCTTAAGTTCCTGTGGAACTTTTTATGCTTCAGTTTGAGGCCACTTCCTCTATTTCTGTCGGTGGCCACCACTGAAAAGAGGCCAGCCCCATCCTCCTCACTGCCTCCCTTGAGGTACTTGTACACACTGATCAGGTCCCCTCTCAGCCTTCTCTTCTCCAGGCTGAACAGGCCCAGCTCCCTCAGCCTCTCCTCATAGGGCAGATGTTCCAGGCCCCTGATCATCCTTGTGGCCCTGCGCTGGACTCTCTCCAGCAGCTCCACATCCCTCTTGTACTGTGGGGCCCAGAACTGGACACAGTACTCCAGATGTGGCCTCACCAGGGCTGAGTAGAGGGGTAAGATCACCTCCCTCGACCTGCTGGAGATGCTCCTCTTAATGCACCCCAGGATGCCATTGGCCTTCTTGG
Source organism: Crypturellus undulatus (assembly GCA_013389825.1). Classification (NCBI taxonomy): domain Eukaryota; kingdom Metazoa; phylum Chordata; class Aves; order Tinamiformes; family Tinamidae; genus Crypturellus; species Crypturellus undulatus. Next base: position 1,440,628 of record VWPW01008193.1, read on the forward strand.
CCACGAGGGCACACTGCTGCCTCATGGTCAACCTGTCGTCCACCATGACGCCCAGGTCCTTCTCTGCAGAGCTGC
>VWPW01008199.1:0-18243 GCA_013389825.1 Crypturellus undulatus
TGCCCACGGATGGGCCACGGGACCTGGTGCCTCTTGGAGCTGGGGACAGGGTGCGGAGGAAGACAAGGGGACAGGGCTTCCCTTCTGCTGGGAGCTGTTTGAGGGATTTCCCAGCCTGGGAAGCGGAGCCGGGAGCACGCTTGCCATCAGAGCTGGTTGCACGGGGGACGAGGACGCATATCCCAGCAGCTGAGCAGCCTGGGAAGAGCCCTTGCTCCAAGGACTGGCTGGTGTCCTTCCTGGAGCCGGGAGCGCTCCTCATCATTGGCATTCCCTGGCTCAAGGCTGAAGGAAGGGGAGCAGTGGCGCAGGGTGAGCGCCGTGGGGCACAACACAGCAGAGCGCTCGCTGTCCTGGGGGCTCTCGGGGCACAGTGTAGATGCAGGTGCCCCGTGATGGCTTTGCAGAAGGGTCTACAGCTCTCCCCTCCGCTGCCAGCAAAGGGGTCACGTTTTCCTGGCCAGAGTCCCTGGATACTCAGGGAAGGATGGAGCAGGGAGCTGCCAGCAGGATCTCCTTCCTCTGGCTCCCTTCATAGCATGGAGAGGAGAGAGGAGGGTTTGGGCTGTCTGTTCCATGAGGGTTTGTTTGCTCCAGAGGTGGGTTCAGCTCTTCCTTCACTTCAGGCCTCCCCCAAGGAGGAGAGAAAGGCAATTTAAAAACCTTGAGGTTCTCCTCAAACATCACGGAGAGCTTTGGAGCTCCTTGCAGGGCCTGGCAGATCAGAGCCTTTGGATTATTGCACTTGCGGGCACCAGAATGGGCGATTCCAAGCGGGCAGCGTGTGCTCCCTTTGCCACCCAAAGCAGGGCACTGCCGGCTGTGTCAGTGCCTTGAGGGAAGCCCAGGAGGAACTTGGATCATTTCCTTCCTCATCACTGGCACGTATAGAGTTTCCCCTCCTAAAGATAGCAACAAAATTCCTGACCTGCTCTGCAGCAGGCTGCCTGGTGCTTCCCGGAGACAAAGCCGTCCCTCGGGCAGCGGGAATCCGAGCAGGCTCCGGAGTGCTCCATGGAGCAGCTCCCGCTGGCACCCACCAGTGCAGGAGGTCTTTGCTCCGCCGTGGCCGGTCTCTTCCCTGGGGACACCACTGCTGTGCGCGCCCCGTGCTGAAACACAGCGAGGGAAGAGCAGGACGTTGGCTGGTCCGAGTTGGAAAACCTGGCGAGAGGGACCCGGGGCGCCCTGGTTTGCTAAAGTGTCCAGCTGCAGGTCAGCAGGAGAGGAGATCCACAGAGAGCTGCCGTTAGGATCCCTGTTTCTGTATTCCCGAGGCACGGAGCTGCAGTGTCCCCTCGAGGGAGGCAGCGGCGCGCGGAGGACGCGGGAGAGCGTCGCGATATCCGTGGGCCCATCGCACCGTGCGCGTCGTGGTGCGTGGTTCTGCAGAGAGGAAGGGAAGGCGCAATAAAAATAAAGCTTCAGGCCTGTATTTAGCAATTAACCACTCTGGGATTTTTTTCCCCCAATAATATTTGAAGACTGTGCAATAAAAATTCTTGTTCATGAATTTTTTATTTTTATGCCACCAGTGCTTAGAAGAACTAGCTGGATTTTTGTGGTCTTTCTAGTTCAGAATTGCTGTGTGCGGGGAGAGAGGAGGGTGGCAAATTCTTAATGCCGATGTAAAGAAATCTGTGTGGTGCCATTGCACTTCTGCCCAAGACATTGGTCATATCTTAAAGTTCCCATTTAGTAAAGATATCGTCAGCAAATAGGTGTGTATACTGTCTGTCATACCTGCTTGCTGAACCTCCATCTAAAACCAGAATAAGCAAATGTGCCAAATTCTCAAATTTCTGAATGATTTTATGTGCAAGAATAATATATGCAAAATTTAGCTGTTACTGTGGGTATCTGAGAACACACTTGGATGCAAATGCACAGCAGAAGTTATGTTTCCAGAGATACTGATATTATTAGATTTTTTTACTATAATTTCTTAACACTAAGAAAGGACAGCTGTAAATATTTGCTTTGCTTCACAAAATTGACATATGATCTGAGGCCAAGAGTGAATAATTTAGTTAAAAAAGAATTGCATGGGATATGGGGAACCCGAGGTTTGATGCTTAAAGTGAATCCTGGTGTGTAGATAGGAGCAGGCTCAGCTCTCGGGGAGCGCAGGGTAATTTCCCGGCGCTCATTCCATGATGAAGTAGCGGGAGCCGTGGGCTCTGTGGGAAGGTGCCCTTTCCGCAGGGCAGCCTGTGGCCGGAGCCTGAGTCTGCCTCTCCTCTGGGAAAGGGGGCAACATCTTTAAAATAGACATTTAATCATTGGTGGAGTCTGCTGGATGAGAAAGTCTCCTTCAAATGCATTTATAAATGGCGGTAGGAACCTGATCCTCCACTTTAAAATAAGAGTTAGAGCTTGGTATGATTTCTCCCTCCTTCTTCCCCCGCAAAAAACTCCAGTTTTAGGATGTTATCTTGGCCTCAATAAATCACATTAGGGCCAGTGACTTTGCCGGAGGTAACCAGGTGAAATTAGCTTTTTGGCATATGGCAGTTAAGCTTCAAGAGGAAAGGCTTGCTTGTGGCTTTGTCATTAGGCCAATATTACATTCCCCTTTGCCCTCCGGGCTGGAAATGGTCAGCTAACTTCTATACTTATATCAGTCTGTATCCAGAGGGAGTCCTTGAGTTGACAGGAATTTGGCCTGATTTCTCTTAAAGACCAAGTTTTGGATCAATTTATATCCTAGAATAACCTCCCTGAAGCCCAAGGCTCCGCACGGATGTGTGACTCAGTGCAGAGCCTCGACTGCAGTGTGTGCGTGTGGCAGATAAAAGGAATTGGAAAGCTCTGGGGGTATAGAATTAAGTGGCAAACAACAGCAGTGAAAATCACCCAGAGCGCTGAGAGCGAGCACAGTTATCTGCGGGGCTGTGTTCAGCAGAAATGCTGTGTGCTGGTTGCTCTTCCAGAAACTCAGGAGCAGCAGCTGAGGAGGACTTTAAAGCCCAGTCAGCTGGGGAGTTATTTACATGGGTTTGAGTTGTTAAAGGTGTGGAACAGTCGGGAGACCCTGAGGTCACATCTCTGCAGCACACAGCAAAAAAAAAAAATAGGTGTTGTCTTGTTGCCAGTTCTGTATTAAGCTCTTGAGGCTCTTTTGCCTTTAGAGAGCTTAGATGCTGTGTACTGGAGGCAAAGCCATGGGAAAATGGTAGGATTTGGTCCTGTAGGCGCAGAGGGTGAGACCCCAGGAATGCACAGGGGTCTTGCCCTCCAGAGTGACAAAGTTGTAACCATGTCGTGGCACCACAGCTCCCCTCAGCCCTTCCCGCCTGTCCCACTTGCCACAAAGGGCTCATGGATGGAATTATGTTGGTGGCACTGATGAATTTCGCTGATGAAGGCAGGTGCTAATGGGCCAACATCGGCAATCTTGCTTTATGCATCTGTATGCAGCTGCACATCCCTGAGGGTTTTATTGTCTTGCAAAGGGAACTTTCAGTTATGATTTGAAAAAAGGAGAGAAAAGGCAAGATCTTAACCCTCTTGAATAAAGACTTGAGAGCCATTCAGGTTTCATCTGTCTTTTCTGTGTGACAGGGTAGTGTGCTCAGGAAGCTCAATGCAGGTGATCGCAGACAGCCCTCCCTGCACCTTTGGGCACTCTCAGGCGTTTGTGAGACTCTCTGTGCTCGGAGAGCTGTCGGCATGCTGAGGAATGGCCATGATATATCCTGTGGCCATGCCACTTGGCAGCTGGACAGATGACTGACTCATCAGTGTTCGTGGTCTCTCATTTAATACTGGGGCTGTCGGGATGATTTAAGTGCCAGCTGCCTGGCGAGGCGGTTGTGCTTACGCTTCCAGCCGTGTTACCGTGCCGTCTCCTCATCTCCCTCCCATCCATACTTTTCCTTGCAGCGGGAGGCCGGGGGTGGATCCCAGTTTTGTTGTCAGCTCTAGATCTTCATTGCAAGCGATTTTGATTTCCTCCCGGTGCCTGGGATTGCTCATTGGCTCCTCTTGCGCTCTTTGTCTGCCTGCTGAGAAGCAAATGTCCTGTGCCGAGCGCCGGCGAGCAGCGGGCGCCTCGCCGGGCACCCCCCGGCCGCCCCACGCGTGAGGCCGCCCCGTGCCACCCATGCCCCCGGGGGGAGCGCTCTGCCGGGGGGGCACGGCCGTCTGCCCCGCAATGTAATTGCAGCCGGGGCGGGGGGTGCTGCTCGGCTCGGGCGCTGCGGGGCCGGCCCCGGGGGAGGCGCCGCGGCGGGGGCGGGCAGGGCAGGGCAGGGCGCCCCCCTCCATTGCCGCTGCCCCCTTCTCTCCCGCAGGCTCTCGTCGCCCGGCGGCGGCGGGGACGGCGGCGGGAGCTGCAAGAGCGGGGTCATCCTGGACATCGCCGCCCTGAAGATGACGGAGCTGGAGTCCGAGGTGCTGCCGCTGCCGCCTCGCTACCGCTTCCGCGACCTGCTGCTGGGGGACCAGTCCTTCCAGAGCGACGACAGGTACGGGGGTGCCGCGGGGCGGGCAGGGACACACGCTCCGGGACACGCTCCCGGGGAGGCGCGCACAGCGCGTGGGGACACCGGGCATGGACACACGCAGCAGGGACGGCGACAGGGACACGGGTACCTACCTGGGGGCGCGGCGCTCTCCGTGGTGCTGATCCCCACACGGCGCGGAGCTCTCCGTGGTGCTGATCCCCGTGCGGCGCGGAGCTCTCCGCGGTGCTGATCGTGGCGCGGCGCTCTCCGCGGTGCTGGCGCGGCCGTGCGGGCTCTGCGGCGCGGGCACCGGCATCGGCGCGGGCCGGGGGGCTCCGGGATACCCGTGATCATGCCGTGCTGTGGGCAGAGGACACCAGGCTGGGTGCGGATGTGCCCGAGTGCGTGGGCGAGCCAGCGCCGGGAACGCGTGGGCTGCTGAGGCCGACAACCCACAGGGCTCCGCACTGTGCGGGCACCAAGGCGTGCAGCTATGCTGGGCAGGCTGCCCTGTCTAGGAGTCCCGTGACGGGTGAGGAGAAGGAAGAGGGATCTCTGGAAGGTGCCTGGGGCACAGACGCTGAGTGTCTGGTGTAACTCAAACCATGTGCAGAGTTTGGGCTGAGGGCACATTTATTTAACAGGGCAGGCTGGCCGAGTCCTACCACCAAGGCTGCCTTTGCAGCAGTGGATCCTGATGGGAGCAGAGGGACTCCCAACAGCCGCTGTGGATGCAGTGCAGCTCTATTTCTTGGGCTGTCTAGGGAAATGGTCTTTGTGGACTGAGTGCCAAGTGCCATTGCTCTCTGGCAGGCAGGGATTTGTTAGCAGGTTGACTGAGCTAAAGCCAAAGGAGAAATGTCATGCGTGGCAAGTGAATTCTTTGAGGGAAGCAGTTAAATAAAGAGGATCAAGGACAGCCATCCTGTCAACTCTGTTTATACCATAAAAAACAAAGAGCTAAAGTGCAGGGGGATATCAACAAAACTGTCAGCTTTTCACACCAATTAACTGCATGTTGTAATCAGTAACAGAGAGCTGTGGCTCCTGTTGAAATAAATCTTCAGCTTCTGCTGAGTTATCTTTCGGGTAGCTGCTGTGTATCTGGTTCACCTGTATAAAAGCTTTCATGCATCCTTGTTAAAAGGTAAAAAAGGTAGTATTTTCTTTTTAATGTCCTTAAATGTCAGACATAGAAAATGTGAATACGTGTTCAAGAATGTAGGATTTACCAATGTTCTAAATAAGCAAATCTGTTTCTTAATGCGGCATAGGAATTGATCTCCCCGCCCCACAAAAAAAAAACAAAACAAAAACAAAAACAAAACCTGTGATCTTCAAGATTTCAGTATTTTTATTTCCTTAACAGATACTTAAAAATTAGCATAGATTGGTGGCACTAGGTGGGAGTCATATTGGAAATTTCTTCTGTTAAAAACAAACAAACAAAAAATAAAACAAAAAAAGCCCCTGAATTTCATAATGTTTGTGATCTGGATTCTTTTGGATAAGTATAAAGGTCACAGTTATGATAGTTTTCATCTTTAGGTATTTGGGAAGGATCTGCAGTACTGAAGACAGAGATTGCAGGTTGTGTTTATTCAGGATGCAGACGGTATTAACTGTTAGTCTCCATTTTCATCTGGCTTTGAGTGTTCCTTACTGAGAACCTCTCTTTATTTTTAGTGTGGAGACACTCTGGATTATGCTGGGGCAAATCCATTAGCTTTGTTTCTCAAGACGTCTTTGTTTCACTGTTTCTTTAGTACTGCTACATATACATATACATATGTATATATATACACACATACATATGTATGTAACTTTTCATTTAGAAAATACTGAAAATTTCACTGTGTTTGGGGATGCAAATCTATGAGCACCCGTCTCTTATTCATATGTAGTCTGGTTGACTTAACTGGGAATTGAGGTGAATCACTGCTCTAGGCCTTTGGAAATGTTACTTTTAGGCATCAGTTGCAGTACAAGACGTTAATGATACTGGGACCTTATAGCTGAAGCAGACTCACCAGAGCAGTCATGACTAGTAGATTATTAGTCTGCTCTGAACCAATTAAGTAGCTGATTTAGTCTAGCAGAAGAAAAAGGAAAAGACTTTTTGACTTTGCTGTGTTTATAAATACTAAGCAGCTCAGCGCTCTGCTTTGAAGTGCTTTATTTCAGCCCTGACAGCAATGTGGCCTCTTTCTGCTGATGAAAATTTCCTTACCTGAACAGTATGGGGAACGGTGGGTGATCGAGCGGAGCTCCTTGACTTAGGGATGTAACACTGAAATAAAACAACTGTAAACCAAGGATCTCATTCCTTTCTAGAAGCAATGCTAAAAACATTAATATCAGCTTTTGAAAAACTCCCCCAGTGTGTTAGCGTGTTGCTGAAAGCGATGAGGTTTCTGGGGTCAGCAGAAGCCTGAAAGGATTAGAGGCGTTATGGGAATCCACAATTCACTTCTGGGGCATTAGCACCACTTCTGTTGGAAATTTATTAACCCATCCTCAGTGTGGTGGATGCCGAGAGACACAACGTGGCTGAGGGAAGGGAATGAGGTAATGCTGGAGCCCGAGGAGGCCGGAGCTTGCTGGAACCAGTGAATAATTAGAGCTGTGATGCGGCAGGAGGGATGGGTCCAGGTACGCGAAGGAACCACAAGCATCGATCACGCAGGTGGAAAGCCCTGCAGCTCATTTACTTGTGGTTCTTGAGAAAGGTAAGGAGAGGTAATCTAACCACGGAAGGCTTATTCTTTGGCAAACCGTCTGGTTGACATGAGAATTATAATAATATTTTAAATACTGTGTAGGAGACAGCAATAAATCAGAGAGGAAGTAGATGGGAAAAGACCTGTTAGTAGAGAAAGGAGAGGGTAAAGAGGCGGGTGCCAAAGAGTGGAGCAAGAGCCCAGTGACAAGCAGATCTCGTGTCACCCAGGGAAAGTGCTCATTCCGGGATCTCTGATTCCTCTTTGGAACTCACTGCCGCGAGGCCTCTACAACACTGGATTTAGCTGTGTCTAAGTGTCTCTCTTGATGTTTTTGAAAGGCAGGTTATTTAGGTTATTGCAGTGGGACTAACTCTCATCCAGTTCTAAATATCCACAGGATACACTTGACTGTCCCAGGGCTTCAGTCTGACTAGCAGAGCCTGGGAGGTGATCTCTGCTTTGGGCAGATTTCTCTCTGGACTCCTCTGGGAAGCTGAAATTTGCTGCAGTTGTCTGATAAAAGTCCTTTCTGGTTTAGAAGTTTCTTTCCCTCTTTTTAGAAGGTTTGTTGGTGTTAGGATACTGAAATAAAAAAGAGATGTGGCTTTCTCTGTTATGGCAGTATTGCATTTCTTATCTCTCTGCCATTTGGTTGCCATGAAAGTATTCAGAGCCACTGGAATAGTGCAGTAAGAGTTTATGTTGATCCAGGAACAGAAAGCAGGTGAGAACCAGGGGAACCACTATTGGTTTTGTGTGTCCCCCTTTCACGTAGGTGACACATGACTCGTCTCATTATGGGAATCCTCTGCTCAGCAGCTTGGGCAGCACATGGATGCGGGAGCAAGGCCAAGGGTCCAATGGAAGGTGAAGGGAGCCCAGTGCAGCGTCTCGTTGGTGGCACGAGTTTGGGATTTGTGAGGAAGGCTTCTGTCCTAAAGTGCTATTGGTATTTGCTGATTAAAGGCAGCTGAGAAAGCACATCTGCTGAATTGATAAATATTGTTTTATCCCACAAGCTGTGTCATTCCTTTGATCCTTGCCATCCTGACTATGGCAGTTTTTGATCTCCTGCATTCTCTTTTCTTGGGCAGTGCTGACAACTGAGTTGGAAAAAGTATATTAGAAAAAAAAAGAAAAAGGCAACCCATAAATAAAATTAAACTTTATCTCAGAACTGCTCCATTAACGAGCTTATTTGTTGCCTAATTTAAATAGTCTGAATACTTTCCAGAAAATCAGCATCAAAAGCCACAGTCCTATTTACAGTAGCAAGAAGTAATGGATGTCACTTTGATTAAGTGCATCTTTCTGAGACTAATTATCAGCAAAGAATCATTTTGATGGGTGAGGATGTTTTTGGAATAGCTGCAGAAGTATCCAGCAACATCGCTATAAAATTTTTAACATCTCCTGTTTCAGATCAGAGATTCTTCAGATGTTGCATAACCAAGAAAATAGAGGATCTGACAAACAGGGCCAATTCTTTTAAGTTTATCCTTCCAGGGCAGATAGATTTTGGAAGTTGTTGTATGACTTTCCTGGCGTCTGGGCTCTGCCTTTTAAACTTGTCGCTAGGTGGTGGCTCTAAATCACAGGTTGGATTATACATAGCAGGAGAAAACTGTCTTGCTGAAATAACAGGCTTCTGGGATCCTATCCTTGCAGTTTTCATGCCCAAAGTAACTTCCTCTTTGGATGCATCATTGCGTTAATGGGCCTGAGCACAGGTCTGTATCCTGCTCCCAGGTTCCTTGAAAATGTCCTTAGTTGTGCACCTGCTCCAGCACCATTTGATTTACTGGGTCATTGCTCTCATTTTATTTGGAAAATGCAGATGCTAATTTAAAAGTTCTGCTTTGTATCCAGAAATAAAAGACATTTATTTCTGTGGTGCTGATGTAATGGGCAATGTTTTAGTTTCTGGCCTCTAATAGGAGTCCAGGCTGGACCGTCTGCACTTGTGCAGGTTTCGTTCCAGGATTCAGGAGCTCCAGCTCTGGTGCCCGTCTCTGCCCCAGCCTTCCTCTGGCAAAGACTCTTCCTCTCCTGCAGATTGATTCCCTGACTGCGGACATAGGATAATGGTATTTATTAGTGTCAAAGACTCAGTCCCTCCCGCAGGTCTCTGCTAAGACCCGGTCTCAGCTCCTGTGTGTGCAAAGGGCTTCTCATCCTGCTCACGCTGCCCGAACCTTGCTCCAGGGACTGGGAGCACCGACGGGGACAGCAAGATCCGAAAGGAAAACTTGGTGCCTGGGTGACGGCTCAGATTTAATTGCTCCTCCTCTGCATTTGCCACCTGGCAAAGCAAAATTAAAACATTTATTAATTGAGTTAGCCCATTTCCCTGAGTCATCCCTTCGTCAGAAAATCCCCAGTGTGTTGGTACGGCAGCAAGCGCTCGCTCCGGCCGAGCTTCCTGCGGAGAAGACCAGACCTTGCAGTCAGTGCTGGTGTCAGCCTGCGGTGGAAGCACAGCCAGGTCTGTGCTCAGGAATCCTGGTCCTGTCCACTGACATGAGCCATTTTCCACCAACACTCACCATTGGCTTCCTCATCCCGACTCCGGGTGCCATGTGAGGGCAGAAGACCTCTTTACTCTTCCGTTTCTTCTGAAAAGCTCTAGTTTTGCTTTGTTTTGTTTTGTTTTTAATATTTTCCCAGTACCTGTTGATATCCCTTTGAGTCTACCCCCTTAAGGCAGGACGCCCTGGACATCAGCAGGAACATTAGTAGAGTTATGAAAGTAATCGAGAAAGAGAAGTGCACTTCTCTTGTAATTATGTCTACTATTTTATAAGTAAAATGTCATCTTTCTTTTGAGTATTGCTTTTACTGTCAGTAACTGGCCCTTGCTAGTAATAAAAGAAAGTGCACACGGTCTGGTGGAAAGAGAGGAACCATCCCTAGAGTGATACAGTATATACCGCTGTGCCATGATGAAAAGAAGAACATTGATTTTCAGTTATTTAACACAACCTAACACTTTGGCTCAGATTTCCACCCCTCTCGTGTATTTTCTAGGTTTGTTGACTTTTAGTTTGGTTTCTATTCAATTTATTGGGAGGATAGGCTTGAAAGGGAAAATCTAGTGTTTCGTTTTACCTGTGAGTGCCTGTCCGTGTCTCTGGTAACGGAGAGGGTTGGTTGCGTATAAACCTCTGCGTAGATCCACAGGGAACCTGGTGCTTTTTGTGCCAGGCCAGTGTGTGTAATTACCTGGCTGTGCCCACAGATCTGGTGAGGAGCTGATGATGTTTCTTGTCATCCTGCAAAGTCCGGTGTCCGCAGAAATTAACGGCAGTTTTGCCATTGGCCTCAGCGCTGCTCGAAGACCAAGGCCGAGGACTTAGCTGTCACGGTGGCAGCGGTGACAGTCTGTGAGACGCCTCCGCAGCCACCAGCGTGGGGACGCGTTGGATTTTTCTGCTCTGTTTCTACCACTCCGTACAGTCGCGCTTGCCTCCATTCTCCCCGGGGAGGTAATTTATTGCAGTCTCGCCGGTGATGCCGGCTCCTTCCCTCCCTGTGCAACGCGCTGCGTCGCCGCTGGCGTGTGTGGGAGTGGGATGCGCAGCCCCTGCTCGGAGGTGCGAAACCTGCCCGAACGCCGTCCCGGAGCTCTGCTGTCACCGTGTCCACGGTCACCGCCAGATGCGCGACAAATTGGCTCATAAATGGCCACCTACGTCCTCTTGTGAGGACCTGTGTTTCAGAGGCTTCATCCTGTGGTCGAGACTGAGCAGCGTGTGGATTCGCAGAGAGGCAAGACTGAAATTTGATTCGGAGACATCTCTGTTTCTGGGACGTTCAGCTAATGAGAAGGAGAATAATTCTTCATTATCTCCTGTTTGCAGCTCTGGTTATTGAGAGCAAAGCGAACACGTTGCCTGCCGAACCCCTGCAGCTAGCGCAGCTTTCCTTGCCATGCTGCATTTGCCTCTGCTCTGCTGGCACCAGCTTGGATCTGTAGCAAAGATATGGGTATTAATTTGCAAGAAAAAGAAACATATTCCTCTTGACCGACAGCTCAGTTAATGGGCCTTAAAGGCACTGTAGAAGTATCTTAGCGGCTGCCTCAGCCCCGTGCTGGATGCAGTGTGCAGGAGGCCTGGAAACGCTGCTCTGCGCCAGCCCCGGAGCCGCTGCGGCTGGCGGCGTCTTGTGCTCGTGTTGTGTTCGTCTGCTCAATGCCTGCAGCAGCAGGCTCTAAAATCTTAGCTCTTTCTTGCCTGACAGAGGGTTCAGATAAACATTGCGTTGCTACATTATGCTTCATATAAAATGTTAATGCTAAATTTCATGTGCCGTCGTTACGTTAGCTCCTCTGTTAGCACTTAGCTGTCATCTGAGCAAATTCCCAGCTGTCCGGTTTGACCATTCCCATCTTTTAGTGCCCGAACACTTGTCCCTTCAAGCAGAAAGCCTGTAACACCGGGTGAAGCAATACTCTGCAAGAGTTGTGTTAGTCTGCAAGCATTTTAAAGAGTTATTTTCAGTGCTAGAGATTATGTCAGACCATTTGTTGTAGAGGGCAGCAGTGCTTCCCAGGGGTCCTCCGTGACTTTCTGGAAGAATAGGGGGACTTCAAGCCAGCTTTGTCTCCTTGGTCAGTGATTATGTCTCCATCATCCAAGGTAGGGACAGCTGGTTTATTATTATTATTATTATTATTATTAATTATTATTGTTATCTTTCTCTAAGTGGTGATTTGTGGCCATGCTGTTTGCCAACAGGCCATAAGAGCAGTGCTTTATAAAGGGAGGCTTTAAAGTGGAGTCTGCAGGCAAGGTGGACCCTTGAGGATAATGAGGTTTTTCCAAAGCAATCGCTCCGTGCTTCATTCCAAGGCATTGGATACCAGTGCTCTGACTGAAATTTCGGCATTTGATGCTCTCTGCAGCGGGGGTATTAGCAAGCTTCTGTATTTGCCCATGTGTTTTTCTATGATTTTTTTCCTCTCCATGGAATAAGATTCCTCTTGAAAGCGGGGGATGGAAGCTCTTTGCACTCTCTGCACATCGGAGTCCTCATCGCGGTTCCTCCTGTGTGTGTTTACGTGTGCAGACGTGCGGGTGTAGCTGGGTTTCCTGCAACCCCTTGCTCGTCTGTGCCCACGTAGTGAAGCGTTGGCAGCCCTGAACGCTGAACCCCTGGAGGCAGCAGCTGTAAGGGAGAGCTGGAGCAGCGCAGGTGTCTGATGGGGCCAAATCCAAACTTCTGCGGGCAGCTCCGTGGCAGAACTCCATCGGGCACCAAACACGGTGCCCGTTCGGAGTGCGGTGCTTGGGATCCGTGTCTCCTCTTGGGCCGTTTGCTTGGCCGCGGATCGGGTCTGTTCTTTCCTCGTCCCCGGTGATTTTGGTGGCTGCTCTTTCCTGGTGCTGCGGTAGAGCCCTCTTGAGGCCAGCGCAGACACGACTCGGTGCTGATCTCCCCACGCCGGTAGTAAAACCCTTAGCTCGTTGTTCTCTCCCAGGCTCGTTGCTTTTGCACCCGCGTTCTGGCTTTTGGCCCCCACTGTGTGCGCTGATGCCGATGCCGAGCACCCTCGCACACAGGAGGGAAGAAACGGAGGTATCAAGGTCTCCTCGATGGCTCTCAATACGTGGCCACGGTTGGGGCGAGACCTCCTCAAGGGGAGCAGCCCAGAGAAGAGCTCCGGCATTCCTGGGAGGGGGCATTCCTGAGCCCTGGCATCCTACAGGCAGGAGCGACACGGCTGAGAAATGCGTTACCCTGGCACCAAAATCAACCAGGCAAATGCAGAGGAGGAAGGCAGATCTTTGCCAAAAAGAGGGATTTTCCACCCACAGGATGCCTGAAGCCAGAGGCCGTGGGGAACATGAATGTGCCGGGGGGAATCATGCTCTGGCCGCAGTTGATGTGTGATCGTGAACGGGGAGAGCTTCTGCACGTGTCTTAAAAAACCATTCACGTGCCCAATGTCCATGTGTCCGAGCGTGAAGCACGCAATTTTATCCTGGGTAATAGCTCTATAGGAGTGTGTTGCTTGAACAACTTCTAATCTAATGAAATGGGTAGTAATTGGTTATTGTAAGAGATGTTAATTGAAATAATTGCAACTCACACTAATGTATTGCTTAATTTGGTGTTTCTAATGCACAGTCAGATGGCTTGCTCGAGGAGAGAGGAATGTGTGTTAGGTGGCGCTCGTATTTCTCAGCAAGAGCTTACAGCTGGTCCCCGGAAAGATGTTTTTTCTGTGGAGCTCTTTAGTCACTGCTTCTCAGGTTGGATTCTGAAGTTGTGCTCGTCCCTTGGAGCTCGATGCGATCGCACCCACGCGCTGCGAGCCAGGGCCTTCTCACACCTCGGTTCCCACTTCGCTTGGCGTTAGGTTGGTCTTTCCAGTCGCCCTTAGCAGAGCCCCCTCTTCGGCGGCACGGTGACACCCGCTCCCGAGCGCGCGCCCGCCTGCGCTTGAGAGCGGCGACCTTCATCCTGCCGCAGCTCCTCCTCCTCCTCCTCGCCGCGCTGCCAGGTTGCCGTCAGCTTTTGGTGTCAGCGCGGCAGGTTCCCGTGGGGAGGGAGAATTCAGTCCCCTTCCAGACTTGGCCGATCTGCCGCATTGCCACCTCGGGGACGGGTGTTGTCGCGGGCTCAGGAGCTCTGCCCAAGGGCCTCGCGCGGCCCCAAGGTGCGACACGACAGACGGGCTGCCATGAGGACTCTTTCGGGGTTGACATTCAACGGTTGCTCCTTTTCCTCCTTCTCCAATGCACTTTTAAAGCTCGGTGGTGTCGCCTTGGATGCTTCCCACGCAGTATCTGCCCTTGGAAGTGCCCAAGGCTGATGGAGGGGTTTATTGCCAGCCGCTATTGTGCTGAAATTGAAAGGAAAAACAATTTCTTGTCGGCTCTTGCTCAGGTCTCTAATGGGAGATGCTTCATTCCTGCTAAGAGCTTTGCCTGTGAGTGTTTTCCTGACAGATGTGGTGCTCTGTGGCTTGGGAGGGCTCAGCGCTGCCTTCCAGGGCTCTGCTCTCCCAAACCTGACAGGCGTGCACAGAGCTCACTGCACACGTCCAGCGGACGAGGCCCTCCTGAGGATGTGAGCTTAAGAAAAAAAAATCAAGTGAAGTGTCAGGTTTGTCATTTTTATTTCATGATATGGCTAACACCTCCATGAGAAAAACACAGCCAGAAGTTCCCTCAAGCTCCTCAGGATGCTCCTCCAGGAGCCTTCGCAGGGAGCTGCTGATGGCCACGTAGGGTCCCTTGTTGGACACGCTCTTCCCCACGAGTGGATCCCGGGACATGGAGGACCCGTGCGTTGCTCCCCGTCTCCCTGTTGGCTGCCTTGAGAGCATGAAGAGGAGGAGGAAGGAGTCTGCTCTCCTTCCTGCGCTCCCCGTTTGCTCTTGGACAGCCCTTGGCCATCATGGGCGTTGAGACGGAGCCAGCTGGCTGCACTGGGACCTGCCTGCCGAACGGGGATGGTGACACACACCACGTCACCCGCTGCCCGGGTTTGCAGCGAGCCACGGTGACAGATGGGCCGGGCAGATGGGCAGCCGGGCACCGGCGAGCGCCAGGAGCCGCCAAATCCACTGCCGCCTTCCCGAGCGCCGCTCGGCACCGGATGGGGCCGAGCCCTGTGATGGAGCCTGCTGCTCCCGGCTGCCACGGGCGTTTCTTTTCCAAGGGAAACCAGTCCCTGGCTCTGCTGGAGGAAGCCATTCCAGCACCGGATTTGAGGGACAAGCGTTATTTGTCATGTAGCTGCATGGCAGCAAGTGGCGCGGTGCCACGCGTAGGTCTGCCCGGCTTGTAGATTATGGAAGAGTGGGATGGAAGGCAAGTTTGCGGGAGCTCCCTTCCCTCTCCCGGCGCTGCGGGGGCTCCACGTGCCCACGGGCGGTGCTCAGGATTGCAGTTTTCTCACTTTTCAGGGTCTCTCTGCCCTGATCCCTCTGCCAGGAACGCGACCGCGTGGGCTGCGCCACGGATCAGCACTGCCAGGGTGTAATTTAACCTCGATCCCATTAAACAGCCTTAGTGCCCAGGGAGTTTCTCACTGCTTAGAGTGGGCTTCTCCCCAGGCAGCGAGGCTGCGAGATCTGGCGTTTAATCTGTAATTGTCTGTTTTTAAACAATTTTCCTTCCCTGGGGTTTCCCTGGGGCTAGAGCAAATCCAAAGGGAGAGGGTGGTGTGAAAGAGCTGTTTACAGCAGGGTCTTTAAGGAGACGCAATTAAGACTTTTGGGCCTATTACTTTCTATTTTTGTATGCATCAATATGAGACATGACAGCAGGCCAGGACTTTTTCTTTTAAATGTGCTTTTTCACTTCAAATGTGCCAAGGCAACCAGGGCAGCTCCCGGGAAGCAGCTGGACTGACCCTGGGAAGGGGCATCCCGTGCCCAATGTGCCACTTGGACACGGACGATTCAGCAGGACCGATGAGTGTGTAAACTCAAGGGAGGTTTGAAATTCCCATTTACAGGGACCTGACAATCCCCATGTCTTATATAATGTAATGTAAAATGAATGGGGACAGAAATGCAAAATATATTGCAAAGGACATGGAGAATGAGGCAGCAGCTCCAGGTAGGGAAGGAGATTTTATTACCGTGTGATGCAGTAGAGCGGACAGAAACTCCCCAGGCCTAATCCTTCTCTTTGAAAATTAATCATAAAATGAGTTTTAAGAAAAAGGTTTTTACATGCAGAAATTATTCATGTTCTAAACAGAAACTTTTAGAGATAGTTAGAAAATATTAAATATAGTTCTGCATTTTTTTTTAAAGGACTATTTTAGTAGAACTTTTGACACTGTCAGGAGCAAAGTCTTTGCAAAATCACTTCCTCGTGCTGCCTTGGGAGCTCTCCCAGCACCGGCCACCAATGCAACCGGCTCGATGATCCCTCCTGAGGCCGTGTTTTCCTCCTGGTATCCTTGCATTTCCCCCCAGAAGTGTTTTTCTTGCATCCAGGAGGAAGTTTTGCTTTCGGTGCTCGGGGCGCTGCTGAGGTTCGTCCTGCCCGCGTTCCCATTCCCATCCCTCCACACTCGCCACGGGGATGTCGCACGGGTTCCTAAGGGCTGTTTGCCGAGGGCTCTGCATCTGCGGAGGAAAAGGGCTGCACGAGAGCTCGGAGCAATAAACATCCACAGGGCAAAGATCGGCGCAGCCGAGAGGCGACTAATGGCAGTTAATGACTGCCGGGGCGGNACTTCCTCGCGCTGCCATGGGAGCTCTCCCAGTACCGGCCACCAATGCAACCGGCTTGATGATCCCTCCTGAGGCCGTGTTTTCTTCCTTAATATCTTTGCATTTCCCCCCAGAAGTGGTTCTCTTGCATGCAGGACAAAGTTGGGCTCTTGGTGCTTGGGGCGCTGTTGAGATGCATAGTGCCCGCGTTCCCATTCCCATCCCTCCACACTCGCCACGGGGATGTCGCACGGGTTCCTAAGGGCTGTTTGCCGAGGGCTCTGCATCTGCGGAGGAAAAGGGCTGCACGAGAGCTCGGAGCAATAAACATCCACAGGGCAAAGATCGGCGCAGCCGAGAGGCGACTAATGGCAGTTAATGACTGCCGGGGCGGCTGCCGCGCGGCGCCAGGCGGCCCGTGGGCCCCGTCCAGGCATTCCCAGAGATACGCCAGGAAACCGGGGCAGCTGGGCCAGGCTGCAGCTGGCTGCAAACATCATTTTGCAAAGATGACTCAAATGCAATAGAATCCTTCCCATAGAAGTCAACGGGACCTGGGAGATGGTTGCATCTCCAAGCTGGGTCTTTTGAGGATAATTCTTTGGATTTCATCACTGTGCTGCACGTAGGATTCCTCTATAGGGGTGTTTTCCCAGGTTTTCTCAAGCACAGGGACCTCCCTGCCCACTTCAGACTGTGGCTGCTTTGCACTCGTGCTTCCCTTGCAGGGATATATTTAGATTTTACCCAAGGGCTTTTAATTTCCTCACTGACTTGAGCCACCGTGACAGCTCTCCAGGTAAGTTCCCTTTCCCTCTCCTACCTCTTTAACCAGCTGGAGGGGATCACGGGTCACTGCAAAGCTCTGGGTCTTGGTGCTTTAGCTGCAAGGACATACAACGTGCCAAAGGAAGGGAAACGGATGCCTGCGGACCCATGGCTGGTGGGGATATTCACGGAGCATCTTCTTGGCATCTGCTCCGTTGCTTTTTCGGAAAAGGCGCTACGTCTCAGCCCCGAGTTAACGGGCTGGTTTTGCAGCTCGCGCGTTCGCCGCCGCTGAGCCACACTTCGCGGGTAAAAATGGGCTTGCAAAGGCAGCGATGACAGTTCTGGGCTTCGGCGCAGCTCGCGGCTCCGTTATGTAACCCCTTCCCGCCGGCGCTCCGCACTCCGGAGCCATCGCGGGAGGAGCGGAGCCGCTTTGCCCACTGCACGCACAGACGCTGCCTGCAGGCTGCCCCCCGGGGCTCGTGCGAGCCGTGGGCTTGCGGCGTTCCTAGAATTACGCCGTGATTTGATGCTGCGATTGGACCCCCATCAAATGCTTGCTAAACCCCTGGTCTGGACACGAGCGAGCGAGCGGCCGCAAAGCCCTGGGTTTTCTCCAGGAGATGCTCTCCCAGGCCCCGACTTTTTGTAGCGTTCACATTTGGAAGGGTTCCCGTTGACGTATCAATGCCGAGAGCTCAGGGAATAGCGGGGAAATCAAAGGCTCCTCCTCGGCCGGGTGCGCTGTCCCCCCAGCTCACGTCTCGCTCGCAGCTCTGTGAGTGTTGGTTTCTTTACATAATTATTCCATCCTGCGCTTCAAAGGCTCCCTTCTCTCCCCAGCCCCTCACTGCAACGAAATGAGGCCATAAACTTTAACAAACTTCTGCCTAGTCATTAAGGCTCTTTTCCCCCTTTCCTCCTCTCCACCTCTTGGGCATCGTGCCCCGGTTAAGTCTGCAGGGAAAGGGCTGAGTTCTCCCCTTCTGTGCGTTCTGTTTTGGCAGAAACCCCTCTGGGTGCTGACAATGCAGATGATGGAGAGTAATTCTGTGCATTCAGAGACTCTGTTTTGGCAGAAACCCCTCTGGGAGCTGACAATGCAGATGATGGAGAGTAA
>VWPW01008200.1:0-17109 GCA_013389825.1 Crypturellus undulatus
TCGATGCCCTTATTTTCCCTTGGCTTCAGTGCCCGGGGAACTAAGAGCTGGTCCAGCACTGTGTTTGCAGGGGCACAGATGCTGTAGGATTTACTGCGCGTCGTGGACCTCTTCTTACATCCTAGCAGCGATTGCATGAGAGCAAAAGCAAAGATGACTTTGTCTTGGTTGTTACCATCAACGGCAAAAAGCTCTTGGTCTTTACACGGAGTCAGTGCACGGACCCGGCTCTGTCTCCAGGAGGGTTCAACGTGCGTTCGCCTTTGCTTAAAGCGGTTGCACGCGAGGGCAGCATTCCCGTGGGATCGGAGCCGGGGAGCATCCCGTTTCGCTCGACACCTAATCAAACGGCATTTACTTGCCGCCGTCATCCCGGAGCTGTGCGCTTTGGCCCGCGCGCGGTGCCGGGAGAGCGGAGGAGCCTGCGGTTTGGTGCGAGCCTCGGGCTAACCTAAGCCAGATGTGCCGGCCTTTATTTGAAGTCGCTGGGTCTTCACCACTTGGTCCCCGCGCATTCCTCTCATTGCTGGATTTCTGGTCTTTTTTTCTGAAAATACCGCTCTGTGCAGGGAACCCTGGTCATCGTTAATAAATTACTGCTGGGCAGTTCAGGAAAAAAAAAGAGAAATTAAGTAAAGATGCAATTTGCAGAAATGGAGCAACGTGCTGGCTTCATTCCACAGTGCATAAGGAGCCAGGAGCCCCACGACAACCCCCAAATATCAGGATATGCAGCGAGCAGGAGAAGCTTGAAGGATCCTTCCTCCACCTTGTTTTCCAGTGAACCGTTGAGTTCCCGGAGGAATTGGAAGAAGGAAGGAGGGGAATTTCCACGGAGACTTTGGGGAGTTGGGAAGCGCTGGGTTTTGCTTTGCCAGTTGATCTTGACGTTGGGCAACTTGTGTCCGTGTTTCCTCCACAGCTGCCTAATGAGTCGTCTAGCTAATGAGGGACTGGAGCCTTTAGTTGGGTTCATGCTCTGCTTTCTGGTCCTGGAAAAAAGGCAACAGAGAGCTGCAGAACTAGGTACAGTGATGATAAAATATGATACACAAGACAGACTTTCCATGCATCAGATTTTAATTTTATGGTAAATATAAAAAGGTTATGATATATTTTTTCCTATTGTGTGCAGGGAACTACTAGCTTCGACATTGCTTCAAATAATTGGACAGAGAATCTCCTTTCAAATTATTACTTGAAAATTTGAAGTTGAATAAAGTCTCTCACTCTTCTATTGTAGGAATGAAGCTCCTGACCTTGCAAATCCAACACGTGAGCTGCATTTATCAGCTTTCACCACCTGCTTTTTTGGGGGGTTATGTTGCAGTTTGAATCATCTCTGGAAATATTTTAGTATTTGCTGCCTTTTTGGCCGTCTTGGCCCTTGAATTTCATTCAAAGTGTAACGAGTTAAAAACTGCTGGGTTTTCCCACATCTCCAGCTTGTCCTCGTGCTGCAATTCCCCAAATCTCAGTTGTTTAACGATCTCCCGGCCGCTCTGATGAGTGACACTGCAATTAAGTCGCTGGAACTGCACCTATAAGGAAATTGGCTGCCGAAGCTACCTGCGTTTCCAGCCGATGAAACCTTACCTCATTTCACTAGCATTTGGTTGCCCGGGTAAGGTTAAGGCAAAAACATGGTAGTAGCATTGTGCAAGAGCTCCCGTCTTAGCAAAATTGGTTGATGAAATAAAACGTGGGTGAAATCCAGCTTGGAAATTGAGGCAGCCACTCGTGTCCTCTGGGCAACCCAATTCTGCAGGGAATTTTCAGCATAACCAGCACCCTACAGTGTCAATCCCATGGTCTTTAATCAAACCAATGCTGTGTGTGCTGATGGTTGCATCAGTTCCTGTATTTAAGCCCGTTAAAATATAGTTGTGACTACATTCTCAGCCTTTTAAAACATCTTTCACATGCAGGACGGTGGATTTGCTAGAGCTGATCAAAGCCGAAGCGACTCGATTGGAAGTGCTGGGAGCGTGGAAGCGCTCCATTGAACTCAGCAGGTTCCCGGGGCCGGGATTTGCTCCTGTGCAATGGGCTGCTGGGGTTTAGCATTCAAAGAGAGATGAGCCCTGTCCTCCGGGGAGAGCAGAGTTTCTCACTGTAATAAACTTTGCTTGATCGGGTACTGAATTTGCTAAGTAATTAGAAGAACTTCCATCCCGGTTTGCGTTCAGAAGTGTCTCAGGCCATTTAAAACACACGTGAAAGCTCCAGACTTTTCCCTGGGAGGAAGAGGGTGCTCTGCACTTTTTCCATGCTCGAGTGGGGATGCCGTGACCCATCCGGAGCAGATTGGGGCAGAGCGAGCGCTGATTCCCGCTTTGCCGTGGAAATCCCCTTTGCCGCGCGTGCAAACTCGGTGCTAAGGTGCAGATCCCAGCGGGTTCTCCGCATCCGAGCCCATTCCAATGGGAGCAACGGCGACGCTCACCATGGATGGAGGTCCAGGAGCGGAGGTGTGAGGCCGCACTGAAACCTGATTAACGTGAACAGGTAAAACGCAACCCGATCCGTGAGCAGCGCGGCCGGCCGCGCGGTGAATTTTTCATCAGGGAGAGGAGGTGTCCGTTACCCAGGGTGCTGGAAAGCGGAGAAGCAGAGCCAGGCTTTCATCCGCAGGGATATTGCCTAACCAGCGAGGAATCCTGTCATCAATAAATTACGAGAAGAATGGGCGAGTTTCGAAAGATCGGCCCGGTAACGTGCTCTGCCCCGGCACATTTCAGGAACATCCTGGTTTTGGCCCGGGGATACCCGCGGTTTGGGTCACAAAGAGCCACCGGAGAGGCTGTCCCCGGCTCATCGGGAGGTTCTACCTAAGCGCCGTCGCTGTGTTATGTAAGCTGGCAGGAGAACAAGAAATAAGTCAGAACAGAAAGCACAAGAATTCGGAGCCTGGATGGGAGTCCTGCCGCCTCTACGGGGTGGAAACTTACCCTGAAACGCAGTTTTCCAAGAGCCTTTGCTGTCCGAGCGGCGCTACCGGCTGCACGGGCTCGGAGCGGGAACTCCGTGCCGGATTTCTGGGAAAGGCTCCGGAGTTCTCCCGGCTGCGCTGCCGCTCGCTCCTGTCCCCATAACATGTCCCTGTGTCCCTCTCCCTTCGGTCCTTCTCGCAGTCCGGCTCTCCAGAGGAGAGGGATTTGCCATGGGCAAAGTGTCCTCGTTGGCTGAGCAGCAACAAGATGGTTGGTTTTATGGGGCCATGGACATGGGCAAACTGGAATCGGGATCTGCGGCGTCCTTGCTGCCGTCCTGGGTGAACTCCTCATACTCACCCTGTGTGAAGACTTGCTCTATAGGAAGACTCGCCCTATAGGAAGTCAGACTGTCCTAAGTCTAATGTGATGGGTTTATGGTTGGACTTCATCATCTTGAAGGTCTTTTCCAACCATAACGATTCCTCGATTCCCTGGTTCTAACCTCAAGCATCTCACAGTCTCTAGAAGGGATTTCAGAGCCGCTACGTGGAGAACTTTGTCTCCATCTTCTCAGGACACTAAAATTCATCTACATGGGAGGATGATGAGAGAGTTTGACCACCCTGAGCACTGCCCAGCGTCCTTGTTGTGCTCAGCCTACGTCTATGCATCGTGGACCCACTCTGATACCCGAGTTATCCACGGGGAGAGGTGGATTCCTGCAGAAATTGCCCCCTCAAAGCAAACTTCCCGTGGCCCCTGCATTTGAAGGTCACAAATAACAAGGTCTTCATAACGCAAGGCGGCAAAATATTTCAGGTCTCTTCATGCGAGATCCACTTTCAGTATGTTGGCAAAGGATTTATGTCTTGGAAAGCTGCTAATAAATTATGTTTTAAGTGATTAGCCCTGAGGACACAGGGAATTTATGGGCTGGCACCTCTGGGAATTAGTGGTGTCATCCCATGGTGGCCTATGAGTTCGGTGACGGGTGGCAGGGGACGGTGCTTTCTTTAGCATTTCAGCCGGCTGCTTTTTTTAATCTTATTTTGATCCTTGTCGCTGAACCCTGTCTGCCGCAGTGATCGATGCTGCAGGATTTCGTGATTAATATCCCTTTCGCAGCAAGGTGGATGTTTCTACCATATGTGAGCTGGTGTCGCGGTGAAATAGGGCTGTGCTCCTCCGCTGGGAGCTCAGCTTTCCGCAGCATCCCTATCCGTTTGCACCCCCAAATCGGGAAGCTTAGGTAGCAAAACCAAAATATAACAGTCTCACTTCATCCCTCCCTTGTGTTACAGCAGGAGGTGGCTACAAAGGAGTCAAACAGCACGAGAATTGCCAGTCCCTTCGCACTGATGGGACGCAGAGACTGTGCCCTTGCACCCTTTCCTGGCAATGACTTTTCTGGCAGTTGAATATGGAATAATATTCAATTGTTAATAACAATATGTGCTCAAAAAGCATTTCAAATGATGCCGGCATAGCCTCTCCTGTGCAGTGCTGTACGGACGAAGAAAAAGAAGGAGGTCGGGAGGGACAGTCCATTGCAGGTGGCATTTTTGTATTAAAAATGGTCCCTGAAGGTTGTGGCTGTCCAGTTTCTGCCAAAATACAGGACGTTTCAGGTTTGTGGCTCAGCCTTGCTCTGCTTCCCAGGGAATGTCCTTGCAACGTCCTTAATGGGGACCCACCTCGGAGGGTGATGAGAAGCCTTAATAGAGCGCGACAAAGTCATCCTAAAAATCCAAGTAGGCCAAACGCTCAGCAACGCCGCTTATTTGGATTGCAATAGTATAAAACTACTGCTGCTTTATTTCCCCTTGGCAGGAATCTTCTGCTCCAGGGAAGTAGCTGATTTCTTGTGATAAATGGTTATTTTTAGGGCTGAGTCTATGCGGGAGCAATTGTGAGAGGCTCATTTAGAGCAATCCATTCGCCAAACGCGGAGCGCTGAGTTTGAAGCCACGTCGTCAGCGTTATCCTTCTGGAGCAGGAGTTTAGCAGGATCGGGAAGCTCAAGGACACGTTCAGGCGAAGGCAACGGGGAAGCCAAAGATCTCTTATCAAAACACGCGCTGCCTCCGAGGTGCTTCCAACTGCTGGGCCCGGTGCCAAGCTCATCCTCGTTGCTCTCGCTGCCCAAATTCCAGCGAGGGCCCAGCAGGGATTTAGCGGATGCGAGAGGGATCCAAGCAGCCTCCGGTTCTCCCTGGCACGAGTCTTGGTCGGGCGCCTTTGTACCTGCCTGGAGAAGGGAAGACATCCTGGTGTTGGCAAACGCCTTGGCCAAAGCGATGCAGGAATCACCTCTTCCCATGGAAGAGCCGCGTTTCGTGGTTGCTCCCAAGGGATATCCCATAGGATTGGTGTGGGTTGCAAGCCACCGAAGAGCAGGAATGGTGCCCGGGAGGGATGTCCTCACGTTGCACCACGGCCCCACGTTTGCAAGCTGAGTAGTGGCCTCCAAACGTTGGGTTTCTATGTGGTCTTACCAAGACCAATCTTGTCTCATCCATTAGTGCATCCCAAAAGTGTGCAAGGCGAAGGGAGATGCAGGGAGGTGTCACTTTTGACAGCACAGTCATCTCCTTGGTTCCCTGGCAGTTTTAAGAGCAATACAGCATTAAATAGAGAAAAAATATCAAAATACAACAAGCACGTTGACGGGATTAGCAGTGCGTAGCGAGCAGCAGGTTGGAAGTGACCGAGACCATCTCGAAGCAGGAATTTCTTACATCAGCTTTGGCAGCAAAGAAGATGTTGATCCCAGGATGATAAAAACACGGGAGCTTCACTAGAAAAGAGAAGAAAAGAGCTGGGGGACTGACCCCAGCGGAGGGGCAGAGGTGGTTGAACAGACTCACGTTCTTCACACTGGTTAGTTTGGGTGAATTCTGTGCGATGTCAGCCCATGGGCGCGTGCCTTGGCCATCAACTTCTTGTCCACACTCTGCCATTTGGAATCGACCTGCAAAAAGAAGAGAAGATGGGGAAAGAGAAAGAAATAACTAGTAAAAACTGCGCAAGAAAATGGGTAGTGGCTGCCCACGTCTTCTCCGAATCGGTGTGGGATCCCATGGGATCAGCTTCCTTGCTCCTCAAGACAACTTGGTGGTTTTTGGCAACTTAAAACCATCCATTGGGCTCTATTGGGCTCTGCTGGCCCGTTTTTAAGTGAAGTCTTGGCAACGGTCTGATGGCAGCAGCCAGGATAGTGTTTTAATGACTGTTGCCAGCACTGAGCTGGGCACCTTCTCCATCTCTACGTAGGGAATCTCCCTCTGGAGTTGCTCCCCTTTTCTCTGAGGGGGAGGAAATTAAGATTTGGGACTGGAAAAAGATACGGTGGGCTGAGGACACTCGCACTGGGAGTGTCCACTGAGGTTTTGAGAAGCCAGAGAAAGTGTTTTAAAATTGAAGAGAAGAAATAGGTGCAATCAGGAATACTTTTGCATGGAAATCTAACATGATTCCTTCTTGTTCCCATCTGTGGAGTGGAGACGGATGGATGAAGAGCACAGCAGAACGGATGCCCAACACCGTCACTGCTTCTGCTCTGGTTTGGGAAGCTTTTGGCTGAGTTTTCATGGGGCTTTTGGTTGAGCCCATGCCCTAATGTGTGTTCCTGAGCTCCATGCATGGACACAGGAGCTCAAAATAGGCAACTTGAGGTACTCAGTATTATCTGTTTCCATCAGCAAGAAGCAAGTCAGCCCGTCGCGCGCTCCCTCCTGCTCTGCGGGTTGTGATTTGCAACAGAAAACTGGGAGAAAGAGGAGAAATAATCACTGCTCTCCTAGCAAAAAGGTGGAAACAGGGCCACGTCCACTGGTGTTTGAGCAGATATTTACTGTCCCCGGGGCCTTAAGTGTCTGCCACTAAGCAGTGCATCTCGCCTTCAGCTTGGTGAATGCTAGACAGCTTCTTAATGAAAAAAATAATGTTTTTTCCCTGATGTAGGATTTTTTTTCTACATAGCGACAGGCAGAGGTTCTTCTGTGGCCGAACTCGCTGTGCTACGACACAGAGCACGCGGGTAACGTGCCCAGAGAGCTCTCATCCCCCTTCTCTCCAGTGACTGCAAGCAGCTATTATCTCAACCGACTGCCTCCAACGTGATAAAGCACTCGCCGTAGTAAAACGCCGCTTTACAAATATTTCCTAGTGCTTGGAAGTTGTAAACGAGGCACTTCAGCGTTTGCAATTCAACGTTTGCAACAGCCAACGATTTGGAAAGAGCTGTGGGTGAAGAGCCCCTTGTTTGCAGCTCTGAAAGGGCTCAGTATGCGCCGAGATGGTTCCCATCTGCAGCCGAGGAGCTTCCTAAAAGGGGTGATACCGATCGCTGGCACAAAATACGCCCGGGCTTTTTGGTCGGAGCTGCAGGGTTTGATTTTTGTGTGCCGCGTTGCTGTGAGCGGAGAGCAAAACTAGTCGAACGTGTTCTCAGTGCGCTCGCTTTAATAGAGCCGGCGAAACCGTCCAAATTTCCCCTTCGTCTTTTCCGGAGATGGGAACCGGGTTTCTATGGCTGTCGTTCCCCGCTGGATGTATTTGCGAAAGTTAAAAAAGGGAACAAAAAAGAAAAAAAAAAATCAATTCAGAGCGGTGCCTCTTCATGCCGAGAGTGGTTCCATTAATTTCATATGGGAAAGCCGGTCCAAACGCTGAAAGTGGATATAGTTTGAATCTGAAGGAAGGTTTTGTGTATGAAACAGAGAAATGCTTCCCAGTCTGACACCGGTGATTGATTGCAGTTCTGCTGATGATTAGCCAGGCGCTTTAAGCACCACAATTATTCATGTTTTCATAGTTAGATGCTATATTTAAACCCTGTCTAACAATGTACGGGCCCAGTGTTACGCTGCCGAGCGGCGGGGAAGGAAAACCCAGCTGTGGGCTATGCCGGGTGCCCCTTCCCATCGCCCCATGGCTTCCCTTGCGGCAAACCCGATGTTCCCAGGAAAAAGGAGCAATCCCGGCACCTCGGAGGGAGCCCTCAGCCCTGGCGACTCCGTTTTTGTCTATTGAACCCAACGGGGTGCACGGAGGTGGTAGAACAATGAGTTCCTTTTTCCTTCTTGGTTTTCCGCTGTCCTTAGTGGTACAGAAGGAGCAGACCTTGTGGTTTCTGGTGATTTCTATAGATTGAGCTATTCCTGTAGATATATCTGTACATTTTTGCCCGTAGTACTGAGTTTTTCTTAGATTCCCCATGGCAAAACAAGCTGAGCTGTAGTTTTCCCTGCACCGTTGGGTTCTTCAATGCGATATCTCCAGTCATGGGCTGGATAATCAGATTCTGTCCCCGATCTGTGACATTCCTGTAGTGATCAACAGCCAAACTCGGGCCTCAGCCTCTCTGGTCTAGAAATACAATGATGTGCATCAAAAATTGCCATGTTTTGCAATACTTTTGGCTCTCTGGATGAACGGTACCGTCCTAAAGCCAAGAGATGGGCATGGCCAGTTGAGTAGAAGAGTGTGTAGAACCACTGGGGTAAATGGATGGACCCAAGGGCGCAGAGTTGAGGTTGTCCATAGTCAACAAGCTCTTTTCCCAGAGATTTTGTAGCCTAAAGCAGTGGGTCTTGGTCCCGGACAACTGCTGGAAGGTCCGCAAAAGGTAACGGAAAAAGGCCAGGTGATTGTCCAAGAGTTTAAATTAATTATCCAGGCAGCTGCTTCTCTCTCTGTTGGATTTTGAGCACTCAGCAGATCAAAAATTGGCTGAAACCCCCTGGCTTAGAGAGGGAGGACGAGAGACACTGGGAGATCTGGTGGAAAGTCTGGTCTTTTGACGTGTTTCATTTCATAAAGAATGTGTTTGCTACCATGAGATACTGGTTTTGAGCCTTGGAGGGGCATCTGTCATGAGCTCCTGGTTTGGATTCATAGAGCGGAGCTCAGGGTCAACATGCAAACTCCTACTGTCTCCCCTAATGTAAATTATTTACCATTCTCCTCTTGCACTCTAGCACTTTGGTAACCCAGAAGACAAATGAAATCTGCAAAACACTGAGTTTTGATGCTGCAATGAGTGTGTCTAAGCCAGGACATAGGGGAGGCCAACGTGACCGACCTCCTGAACCGGTCCGTACCATGAAGGGTTATTTTGATGGGCCACGATGTCAGGGAAATTCCTTGATGGAGCTGATTGTGTAATTGAGTGCAGGTGATTCTTCAGATATATATATGGAGATAGCTTGTTTTTATTCCATTTTTGCGTGATTTATAACGTTGGAGTGTTACAGCTGTTTAGACTATATAAAAGTTTTGGCTTCGCGTGCGCTCACCTCCCATATGTTACAGTATTAATAATGCTTTGCATTACTAAGTATAATTCATTTCCCCCCTCAAAAACCAGAGCTGTCCAGACGGCGAGCCGTGCGCCGCAGCCCTCAGGTGTCTGGCTGAGCCTTGTGCTATCACTCTGGTTTACGGAGCCTGAAGATGTACCCAAAAACCCAGGCAAAAGGTTGGTTGTGCTCGGAGAACCGTGGTGTCCCCTTAGCAGGGAAATGGTCATTAAGTGACAGTCACACTTGGGGTCAGATAACCCTTATTAATTTCGCTGGCAATTACTTCCCTGTCTTAATTCTTCTGGCTTTAACCACGGTCAAGGAGTGCTGGAGGTGAGAGCCATCCCCCAATGACCTCCTCTCTCCAGGTTTATACCCCAAATTCCTTGATGTGCCAAAAAATAAGTGGTGGAATTCTTTTTCCTTAAGAGTACCTGTTAATGCTGTGTGTTCCAGGAGCATTTCCAGAGTCGTCTCATGGTATCGTCACCTCTCTTTTCCCTGGATAAAGACAAACCAAAGCAGCCCCTTGCAGCGGTGTCCTACAAGAGCTGCAGCCTTGGGCTTGCACAGATCCCTGCAGTCACCTTGCCGTTTGCTATTGCCTGTCAAAGGGAATCTGGGATGGATACGGATGGGGAGAAGGTTGGTAGCTGTGGGCACGAGGAAGGGAACACGTTAGCGTTGCCTGTTTGCTGCTGTTTGGGACAGGAGCGTGGAGGCCACCTTCATGCAAGGCGTTGTGCAACTGCACAATGTTCCTTATTTAATAGGATTTGTGACTTGGGGCTGCAGGAGCAGGAGGTACCTGTTTGCAGAGGGGAACGTGCTGCTTTGCCACGCTTTTGAGAACCACTTTAGCCCTTCCAGGCTCCGGCAAAGCCCAGGTCTCCCAGAGCGGGTGGGAATGTGGGCAGTGGGAGATGGCAAGGTGGGCTCCATGCCTGCAACCACCGGGACCTGCCTCGAGAGAGGTCTATTGCTGGGGAGAGCTGCTTCCAGATCATGAGCACATGCACAAGCAGCACAGCATTTCATACAGGCCAAAACTCCACCTCTTTCGCCCAGCATTAAACCCGACAGCACCACGAGACCCAATTCCTCTATTTTTCTCCCTAAGTCTTTGCAATATCCCAGGATAGCAGGAGGAAGGGGGTGTCACCAGCTGGAGTTAACCTCATTGCAGGCTGAAGCTTAGTTTGCTCTGCAGATGCAGGTGTAATTAGGGTGCCGATAGCCCTTGTGCAATGATTGCAGAGCGCAGCGTCGGTTGGGGAGCTATTTTTACCCTTGCACTTAAGTGTCACGTAAATACCTGCCAATGAAGCACTCCAGGCTGAAGGTGGTGCAGAGGGCAGGTCGTTCCTCACCCACTAACCCGGGTGGAGGATTTTCCCCGTGCTCCGCGGCGGTGACGGCGAGGTGACGGCGCGGGGACGCGCGGGGCTGCTCCCGTGAACTCTCCTTGGCCTTGCGGCTCTGTTGACACAAAGTTTTACTCCACTAAAAGGAAGAAGTAAAAAAAAAAAAAAAAGGAAAAAGAAAGCAGCAGGTGAGGTCATCCGGAGTTGAAAGGAGGTTTCGGGTATTTGAAGAGGGAGTTAGTTATAATTAACCTGCGGCGGCTGCGACCGAGCGTCGCCCGGCTGCCGGGGCGCGCGGGAAGGTGCTGACCCTGCTTGGAGAAGCGTCGCTCCTGCTCTGCGAGTGGCGCTAATTGACTTCATTATTATTATTAATTGTTATTATTGGATGTTTTTTACCATCACGATTCAGCCTCGGGGTGGCTGGAGCTGGTGGTGGTGGAAACCAGCCCAAAACCCTGTGGTGAGCGGGGAGTGGGCACAGAGGGACCCTCCCGCAGCCCTTGCTTCCTTCTCAGTAGCAGCTATTTAGTATATATAGTATATTTGGTATATATAGCAGCTATATAGCAGTGCTATTTATATATGATTAAATATTCTGTAAAAGGAAAAATAAAACAAGCGGGATTGCAATGGTTTTATCTTGGGAAATTCCTTTGAGGGATCCAATGATGACATGGAGGGATGGCTCCCTTACGGATAATAATCGCTGTATTTCAGTAATTCCCAGCTTGTGCTTGAAGCAAGAACCCCTCTGTGATAAGCGTGTGTCTCTGCCTGTCCTGTGCACTATTCCGGTGCTCCTTGCTGGGAAAATCTTCCTACCACGGAGCGGGAATCTCTGAGCTGGATTGAAGCCTTTTGTCCCTTGGTCCTGCTTGGAGCAGATGCCTCTATCCCGCTTGGTCTTTCCGGCTGCTCCTTGCATCCACAGCAAGCGCAGGAGCCCTTTCCATCCTTCCCAGGGCTAGGAAAGGGTGCTGCTCCCTGGGGCCCCGCGTCTGCTGGACCGATGCCTCCGCATCTTCCCTTAACTCGCTCTTCTGGGGCTGAAATAATTCAAGAAAACAGATTAAATGGATGTAGCTTTGCTTCCCCCGCTGCTTTTGGCCCGTGCTCGTTGTGGTGCGTTTGGCACTTCCCAGACCCTCTTTTTTCCGCCCTCATCCTCCCCATCCCGCCGCTTCCATCACGCTCTACCCAGGCCTCCCCGAGCTGCCACCCTTGTGCTGACCCCCAGAAAGAGGAATAAGTTGTGCATAAATAAATCCTGCCCATACGAATTCCCCTTGGAAAGCAGCCGGCCTCTTTTATAATTAATGCCGCTATTGTTCTCCTCTTTTTCTCTTTGTATATTTAGATGGCTCTTTTTGTTTAAAGTCGATTACTGGCTGCTCCTTGGAGTATCTCTCCGGGGAGGGAGATGGATGGTGTTTCAACAGCACATCAGCCGCAATATGTACTAAACAAACAGCATTGCTCCAAACACCATAAAAGCTCCTTTGTCCTGCTGGAGAGCAAAGGGAGGGGAAAAAAAAGTCTCCCGAAGTCAGTTTGTTGGTGCAGTTTATCTATTAGATCTCCCGTTGCTTCGATTGGACCGGAAAGGGCCCTAAATTAAACACTTCCACCCTTCGCTGGTCACCAAAAATGTCACCCCGGCTTTAAGGGCTTAGCAGATTGTATCTTCTAAGGATTTCCAGTAGCCGACAAACCTGAGGGCTGTGTAAGGTCTCCGTGTTCAGCCTTGTTAACACACCATTTGAGAGCTCATGTCAAACACGGCAATAATAGGTTGCACATGCTATCGATTAAATGACAGGTCTCCCTGCTAACAGCATCGATCCCAGCTTGGCATCCAGCAGCCGCCGTCCTCAGCCGCGGGTCGGTTCAGTTATCTCGCTTTAATGGCCAAGTTTCCATTCCTTCTGCAAAAGTAATTTCGATTTCACGGCTTCGCGAGGGGGAGAGGAAGGGGGGAATAAGTGAATACCCAGCGAGGCATCGGAGAGCTGTCAGCCCTCCTGGATCTGCTCGTGTAGGAGCGGGGCAGAAAATGGGCTCTGGTATTTGAAGAGGGACCCCAAATATATTCATGGGGACCCCCAAATGCTCCGGACTCTGCAGAGGCTCCTTCCTTTCCACGGGGCTGTGGAGAAGCCCTCGTTGAAGGGCATTTGGTGGCCCCGTTAGTCATAACCCTCTTGGCTCCCTAATTGAGATAATTATTATTGCTATTATCAGGAGTATTTAGAAATAAATATGGTCAAGACTTGTGCAGACAGGGTCGTGTGTCCTGTGTTTGGCCTCTGTTACACGCCAGCACTGACCCGGGTTCGGCGTCCCGAGCGTTGTGGAGTGTCAGCTCAAATGCATCCGATTGCGTAAGATTATGGCGTTTTCACCCGTGAGGCTGTTTGGAGCTTATCAGACCGGAGAATTCAAGCTGCTGAGGAGCAATCTCAATTTATTATTAACAACAGGGTAAAACAATATCAGGAATGACTGCAAAAATCTCCCGGCCAATCGGACTCGCAGTTCTATGCTGATTCTTTTCGGAATTGAAGTTCAGCTCTAGGTTAATTGCTTTGGCTCTGTGGTTATCTCTAGAACATCCTATCAATGTTATATGATCAATAAATAAACCAAGAAGCAAATTTAAGTCATCTGTATGGACAGAAATACTGGGTATGAAATCATAGCAAAATCGGCTTGGAAAAGAGGCCGTTAAAAGCAGATTAGTTTTCATAAACAACATCACACAGCGTGTTTTGAAATGCTTTGTTAGCCTGGGCAGGAGGGGGATGACTAAGTTAGTCGGGATGAAGCAGGAATCATTGAACAGAACCACAGCAAGGGCCCTCAGGACACATTGCCAAGCCTGGAACAAGTGGGAATTCTTATTAAAGGAGCCATAAAAATGAGGAGCTGAACTAGTGACACCGGTCCCTGCTGGCAGGGATATTTGGGTTGAGTTCTTCTAGAAATGGGCCGGTTTCTCAAGGTTGAGGTTATCCATGGAGAGTGGTGGGATGTGACCGAGCTTGGGCTGGTGGTCTCTCCGGATACGGTCATCCCAACTCATCCCAACTCATCCAGACTCATCCCAACTCATCCCGACTCATCCCAAGTCCCAACGTCATGCTCACCATAACCGCAGGATCGCTCTGCGTGATTAAGATTGATTAACGTTGGAAGGGCCCTTTGGAAATCATCTAGTCCAACCAGAGCCGCGTGAGCTTGGTCAACGCAGAGTCACGTCTCCTTTTCCATCTCTGTGCGTTCCTCCGGGCTCCTCGGCCTCGCGGGATTCTTCTTTGACAGCAAAAGGCCTATTTCAACCTCCTCTCTAACCGAGTTATCTACTCGGTTTACTCAGCAGCATGTGGAACCGCCGCAAACACGTTGTTGATGCGGAGAGCGGGCTTTGAAGTGTAATGCAGACCAGAAGGAGAAAGTGCCGCAGAAAGATGCTGTCCCTGATCCCGCTCACGGCGGGGAGAGGAGGAATTAGCTGCAAAACGGGAGAGAAAAAGGAAGAGGAGAAAAATGCAGTCAGTTCTGTGCCTTATTTTACCCCCCTGGTTGAGAACAAGGTAATGAAATGATGGGAGCTGAAGCTCTGAGCAGGGTGAGATTGTGCAGCAGGTCAAAGTCCTCCTGGTTTGAGAGATGACCATGTCCTGCCATGCTAAATCACAGCTGCTGCAGCTGAGTTTGGCACCTGAAGCAGCTTCCTCAATAAAGACAAGTGCAGAAAATAGTGCACAAGAGAAAAGGGGCTGCGATGCTAATGCCGAATATTTCTCCCCTTTTTTTTTTCTGTATTTGTTTTTAAAGAAGCCAGAGTTTGGAAGTCCGGAGAATTAAGTTTACTGCCCCAGTTATTTCGGGAATGCATATTTAGAAGCAAATACTGCAACTTGTCTTTCTTGCTCTCTTGAAAAATCTGGAGTAGCTCAGTTTGCATAAACACAGCATTAGAAGCCCTGCTTTTAGCCTGCTGACTTTGAAACTGGAATCCTGCATCATCATTGTGCAGGGATGTCGGGTGTCTTATGCTGGGTGAAAATACTTGGGATTTTCTCCGCTCTCTGTGCGTTATTTGGACTGCAGCATCACTGTGAATGTGGAGTTTCCTACGCATTGGGATGCTGTTCCTCGTGCCCTCCGTGTAAATCCCGTTTGAGGTGACACCCAATATTGCAAAGAAGCTGTCGGGATGATTGATAAATTGCATTGAGTAGGATTACGTGAGCACTCTAAGTGAAAAAATTATATTCCTTATTATTTCCCTCGCAGCTTTCCTTGCCCTGCTGCTGCCCCGTCCCATCTGCTCGAGGCTGTAGCCTCGGAGGACACTCAACTTACAGCTCGCGCTGCAACGAGGGCAGATCCAGGGTTGAAACGGTGTTGAGTGCCGCAGGCAGCCTCGAAATAATGTTAGTCCGAGGGAGCCCTGATAAAAATCGAGGAAATCCAGAGCTCAGGCTTCTCCTAGCCTGTCGCCCTCCCAAGGCAGCGCGTCTCGCCCTGCTCTGGGGGGACCTGAGTTTCTTGAGGTATTAGCCTTGGGTTTCCTAAGAAAAACAGGCTTGATTAAACGAGATTTTTATTTAATTCTAAGGTTATGGATGGCTTTTTTTTGGGTCAAGGACCTGAGCTGCAGCTTTGGGATTGTGCTTAGCTTTTTGCAGGATGGCCTGGGCAATGTGGTTCCGTTGTGCTTCAGCTGGGCATCTTCATGCAGATGGCATCTTGGTATCTCACCTCTTTTTATTACTTATTCTTAAACTTACATTTGGGAGGATAAACTTACATCCATTGCAGGATGGACATCTTCCTATGGAGATAAACCACAGTTGACTCGTTCCATGTCTCTGCCCATGAGCAGCTCCACTCTCGTGTCTGTCCTCTGCTCTAGAGAAGACCCCGTTGCATCTTGTATCACCAGCTCTGGAGCAAGGGATAAGAAAAATAAAGGAGTTAAATCCATGGAGCAAAAGTCAGATCTGTGCTCCGAGAGGGGACCAGACTCTGCAGGCTTTGCATACGGAGACTCCTCTGAAGAAACGCAGGGGTGATAAATGATTCATGAATCCACGCGGTAATAATAAACCCTGCAAATGTCAGGTGAATTTTCGGTAAGGATTAGCACGGTTAAAGGAACAGTCTGCAACCCGCTCAGCCTAGGGAAAATATCTTAGGTCATGGCAGGTACTTTCCAACCGTAAACGTGGGGATTGTGTTGCTGCTGATGGACTGACTTCACGGATATGTTGAAATTAGCTTCTCACCTCCTCTCTGTTGGTGTTTCTCAGCTACCACCATGCGCCTGTATTTTCTTCACTCCCTTCCCTCCGCTTTCATCGTCTTTGGAAGGTTTCTTGGAAGGTTGTTTGTTCGGGAAGAGTTTGGTTATTGTTTTGTTGTACAAAACGTTTTAGCAATAGGTATTTGATATTCAGATGGAAACATATTTCGCCCTTGAGTCTGGACATTACTGGTAAATTCAGGTCAGGAATCTGGTTTATCTGATATTTTGCAGGACTCTGATAGCTACGAAAATCCACCCGCTTTACCAGGTGCCTTTTTGCTGTTATTCTGAGTGAATCAAAGCATTTCTGGAGACCAAAGAGAGGGCTTGGAAGGGATTTCCACGGAAAACACGCAAAACTAAATCAGCTCTGCTTGCTGGTAGCTCTGTTATGATAAAATGTATTGAACCAAAAAGTTCCTGCGCGCTTGGAAACTTTTACTGTGGTTAATGCCAAAGATATTGGGCTAATCAGGAAAATAGGGTGGCTTTTTCCTTCTGAGGGTTGGATGAGAGATGCAGCAAAAGGGGTGAAGTTTGAAGCCCTTAGCAGTTCCCTCTAATTCGTCTCCCTGTGGAAATGAATTATTCCCTCTGGAGGATGCACTGAGGCTTTTGGAAAAAAACAAAAAGGGGGAAAAAAGAAAACAGGAGGAAACACAAGTATTTTGGTGGCGGGATCATCCCTGCTCTGCACGTACCGGGGCGATGCTGAAGGTCGCAGCAAAAGTGAGCAAAAAGGAGCCCAGATTGACCCAGGGAGCTCATAATGGAGCTGCTTGGATTCTCTAGTGTCTAATAGAGCTGAGCTTCTCCTTCTATAATCTTCACCTTTTACTGGACGGCTGTTTTCATTAAGTACGGAGAATTAATTGCCCAGAGGGGTTGTGGTGTTTCCATCTTTGGAGAACCCGGAGGGGTGACATCCCCAGCTCCAGGTGTCCCTTGTCATCGCAACCGCTCCGTGTGACAACACCTTGCAGCTCTCTGTTGGACTCTACTGGATACTGCTCGTTATGTTTAATTATTAGGAAGAATCAAGAGAGAGCCCAGGTAAGACTCGTTTCCTCCATAAACCGTCCTTAGGAGCAGAAGCTACAAATAAACAACAAGAGAAAAGCAGAGCCGCTTCCTGAGGGGCTCCGCTTGCCCGGGCTGTCGGACGGAGCATCGATTATGTCGGTGGG
>VWPW01008207.1:0-10477 GCA_013389825.1 Crypturellus undulatus
GAGCCCTCTGCATCACAGCGGAGTCCTCCACATCACAGAGGATCCCTCCGCATCACAAAGGAGCAAACGCCGGATCCCTGCACATCACAGAGGAGCCCCCCGAGCAGCCCTCTGAATCACAGAGGAGCCCTGCGCATCACAGAGGGGCCCAGAGAGGAGCCCTCGGCATCACAGAGGAGCACACGCAGGTGCCCTGCGCATCACAGAGGAGCCCTCCGCATCACAGAGGGGCCCAGAGAGGAGCCCTCGGCATCACAGAGGAGCACATGCAGGAGCCCTCCGCATGATAGACAAGCCCTCCACATCACAGAGGAGTGCAGAGGCCCTCTGCATCACAGAGGAGCCCAGACAGCAGCCCCCGGCATCACAGAGCAGCCCCCCGCAGCCTGGAGGAGCCCCCCGAGTAGCCCTCCGCATCACAGAGGTGCCCTCCGCATCACAGAGGAGCCCTGAGGGGAGCCCTCCGCATCACAGAGGAGCCCTCTGAATCACAGAGGAGCCCTGCGCATCACAGAGGGGCCCAGAGAGGAGCCCTCGGCAGCACAGAGGAGCACATGCAGGAGCCCTCCGGATGATAGACAAGCCCTCGACATCACAGAGGAGTGCAGAGGGCCTCTGCATCACAGAGGAGCCCAGAGAGGAGCCCTCGGCATCACAGAGGAGCCCATGCAGGAGCCCTCCGCATGATAGACAAGCCCTCCACATCACAGGGGAGTGCAGAGGCCCTCTGCATCACAGAGGAGCCCAGACAGCAGCCCCCGGCATCACAGAGCAGCCCCCCGCAGCCTGGAGGAGCCCCCCGAGTAGCCCTCCGCATCACAGAGGTGCCCTCCGCATCACAGAGGAGCCCTGAGGGGAGCCCTCCGCATCACAGAGGAGCCCTCTGAATCACAGAGGAGCCCTGCGCATCACAGAGGGGCCCAGAGAGGAGCCCTCCGCATCACAGAGGAGCCCAGAGCAGAGCCCTGCGCATCACAGAAGAGCCTTCTGCATTAGAGAGGAGGAGATGCAGCCGCCCTCTGCATCACAGAGGAGCCCTCAGAGGAGCCCTATGCATCGCAGAGGAGTCCTCCGCATCACAGAAGAGCCCTCTGCATCAGAGAGGAGGAGACGCAGGAGCCCTCTGCATCACAAAGGAGCCCTGAGAGGAGCCCTCTGCATCACAGAGGAGCCCACAAAGGAGACCTCCGCATCACAGACGAGCCCTCCGCATCACAGAGGAGCCCAGAGTGGAGCCCCGCGCATCACAGAGGAGCCCTCCACATCATAGTNTCCAGGGAAATGCATCAGGGTTTTAAGTATTACAACAGCTTTCTCTTATTAAGAAATAAATAACAAAACACCCTTCTAACACACACACACGCTATTTAAAAGTAATCACTTGAAATATTGTTTTATATCCTTGAATTTTTAAAAGGCTCAGGAGAAAATAATCACGGCACAAATTCATAATAGCAGCACAAAATTCCCACAATTCAAATTAGTATGGTACGAATACCAACTTTTACTTGGGAAAAGTCCATTTTTCTAACTTGGTCCTGAAACTATACTGCAGATACCTGCTTTTTTATCAAGTGAACCATCCAAAGAAGTGGTTACACAAGTTTTATATTTGTGACACTTTTGGAAACCAAATGAATGTTTAAAAAAATAGGTCTAGGCATGTTTACAGAACAAGTATTTTAAGTTTTATCCAACTAACAGTCTATTTTTCTTGGAAAATATTATCTCCTGCTCTATTCCTCATCCTCCCTACTTATTTCAAAGTAGGAACACAGGTAGCAGCCGAATTACTCAGATAAGTACTGTTAAACAGGCATCAAGTAGTCTGAAGTTCTGTAGCATCTGCTGAAGTCTAGTCAAACACTAACAGCATGCTGTGCTGCATCCTCCAACGCATGGAAAAGTTTGTAGTTCTTAGCTTGTTTTCCAAAACCCTGATTAAAAAAAAAAGAAAAACACACAGTTTTGTGTGGAATGTTTTTTTCTTGCCAAGATCTTTCCATGTCTCATGAGCTCACCTGGCCCTGTTGTGGGATTTAACTGAAATGTTATCTCATAACAGGTGAGGAAGATGCTTTCTTTGCCAAAAGCCTAGGGGTGTGGCAGGCTTTCCCAGGAGGGCTGGTAGCACCCACACAGGACACAATCTATACCATACCACATAGGAGATGTAAAACTCATGCTGGAGTTGTTCTTCACATTGGCAAAAGAGTATTTTGTTACTTATCTCAAAGAGAAGTTGAAGTGAAAAAATGCCTTCACTATAATGTTAATGCTAACAGAGTTGATTAAGTGGAAATAACTAAAAATGACTTTGCCATCTTACTGAGTCTTCAAACACTGTTTTCCAAGGAATCATTCTAAGGACAGACTGACTTTTTTTTTCCTTATTGAAGTCCTTGAAGACAGCGAAGACAGCAATATCTTGTAGTCCACGGGGAGTTTAAACAGCAATCTGCTTTCTCTATGTGCATTCTCACAGAACGAAGTACCAAAGAGATGAAAGTAAGTGACTGATAAGGCTCTGTTCCTAACTTCCTCTAAGACTTATTGAACCGCCCAGCTGTGCGCCTTTATAGACAGATTCAGGAAACAGTTTTTCAGCTTTGAAGGCTCACTTTGCTGGAAGCCAATCACTTTTTTTTTATTATTTTTAATTTTTTAATATTCTGAAGCATCCAAAGAATAATTTCAGCAGCACATAGTTTAACTTCACCTAAGCAAACATGGAAGAGAGCATCAGAAAACAGCTTCTCTATTTGCAGTTGTAAAACCTGCAAGGAGATGTGTGAAAGTTGCTAAATTTACAAAATTGTAACTGAAGAAGTTCTTGATGCATTGAAAATAATTCCTATCAATGGTTCTGAAATGACACTCAGTTATTAATGAATGACAGACATGAAGGCCTCATTTCTCCTTGCATTTTGCCTCTCCAGGAGGATTTTATTTGAATCAGGGGTTTTCTAGCATAGGTTTGTTTTATGTACATACTTAAAACAAGGCCTTTCTAGTTTTCCTAGAAAAAAGCCATTCATCCATCTGCACTTTTACCCACTTCATTTATGCAGAATGAAATAATTGCTATTTCAGTCTAAAATATATAGTTAACTGATGTCCTGAACAACATTACATCAAATATTATATCATCCACATCCACCCAGATGTCTACACTGCCGCTAGACATCCAGCACTTAAGTTTCACAAATTACAGCACTTTTGAATTTTTTCAACTTATTTGTGAAGTCTGAAGTACAAAGACACAGAGTATAATGGAAACACAACCAGGCTGGTATATACAGAACTTGTCCTAATGACTTGGACAACTCTGTACCCACTATTCTGACCATTAGAACTCCAGTCCTCTATCCAGCATCTGCACAGATTTTTCCTGCCAGGAATAAAATAATTCTGAGGGGGAAGATTAGTGTGGATAATCCTATTGCCAGACAACAGAATACACATGAGCAAACATGCAATGGCCGTGACCCCATTATACATAGGCTCAGTCCAGGAACATTCCTCTGCCATTTTTCTTGGCAAAGGGCAAAAAGAAAACGGGAAGAAAAAAGAAAGAAAAAAAACCCCATGCAACACTGCTCTTTAGACATTGGGATGAAAGAGATCTGTAATAGAAGTTCTATCCCATCCTCCTCCATCTGCCGAAAGTTTTTCTGGCATATTCAAAATTACAAGAGCCAAAGCAAGTTCAAACCAGAATGATTCATCCCCAAACTATTCCTTCTTAATAATGCTTGTCCAGTAAAAACAGACCTGCTTTTGCAATCACTTATGCATGTGAACAGCTTAACGAAAGTCAGGAAAGAAAGAATTAGGAGTCAAGAGACTTTTATTGTAGCCCAGTCTTACCAGCTGACTCATAGCACAGGAATAAATCTTGGCAGAGCACTTGACCTCAGAAATCTATCTTTACCTCTGTATTAAATCATCTTCTCTGAAGTAGCCTTGCTTTGAAGGACTTACGGAGCAAACAAACTTTATCTTCTATTTATTTACTTCTGTAAGCCAGGTTATAAACACACCTCCTTCCTTTCCTCCCAGTTTTCATTCTTAGATCTTTACCATTTATGAAAAACAGCTTTTTCTGAAATTAAGATTCTTGATGCACTTTTTCCTCTTTCAGGTAATAAAATATATATATATCAAGTTAGTGTAGTGCACTGCTAGTCTAGTCTATCAGTTATATGCAAACATAGCCAGACTACTGCTCTTCCACAGCAAAATTATCCTGTTCAAACTGGTGTGTTCTCTTTCAGATTGGCTATAATTCTGTCCAACAACTTGTTATTATAGCCTCACATATATTCTATACATTTTGGAGACTGGTGGGGGGGAAAAAAAAAAAATCATGGGACTTGCCCATGGACATTTCCATCATTACACAGTTCATGTAGATGAACATCTACATATTCACACACATGCAGAGCTTTTTCCAAGGCTTGCACTGCAAGCATTACTACATCAAGAGTATAGAAGGAATGTGTAAGATGCTTCTACTGCACTCTTGCAATAATTACCTCTGTGAGCAGAAAGATTAATCCTCCCTCTCATGCCACTTTGTTTTCACTAGCTAACCTAAACAAATAACAAGGCAAAACCTTTTTCCTTCTGCCGGCTAGTTTAATAAGTATAGCTCTCCTTAAATGTTAGTTATTCTTAAGAGAATGGAGTCTAACTGGGCAACAAATACTTTACAAACTATATTTATTTCAGCAGCCAGTGTCCCATTACTTAACAATAACGGATGAGCTCAGTTCCCACTGAGAGTAAGCATTAGGCCTCAACATGCATATATATAATATACATTCTGGAATATATTTAAGAACTCTAGCCTGTAAAAGCCTAAGAGATGAACTATGTTGTGGCATGCTTCCTTCATCAAACAAATCAAATTTGGGTGCTTCCACTGAACAGCATGTCACCAGACTATAGCCAGGGTGGCTGTAGTTTAGCACCCACTACTGCACATTTTCTATAGTCTTTTAAACACCGAGTTTCCCAAACAAAGAACAGCTTACTCCAGAGGAAAAACCATGAAACCTCATTGACTCTATTCTAGACACAAAAATCCTCACTAGAGTGTGAACAACTTGAAAAAGGAAAAAAAAAATGGTTTGACTTTGCAGAGGGCTATAAAATTTCTCTCAAAACAAGAAAAAAGTGTTAAGCAATGAAAATGCTTGTGTTTGACACGCTGAGCCCAAACTTTTGGTTTTCTCTGGTGCCTTACTAGCTTTAACTAGTCAGCAATTCAACCTCAAAGAGAAGATGCTCTTGCAGCAATGAAAAACGACCATGAGTTTCAAGGATTATAAAAACATGCTAAGAGTCAATAAAAAGGTTCCATCTGAGTCATTCTGAAAGCATTTAAGACAGCACAACATTTATAACTGTCAAGATAGAAAATGAAAAGGTCTCCAAAACTAGCAATAGTTCCACAGTGTTTTATCCATGCTCAGTTAACTTGACTCCCTCATCCTCCCTCCCCTATTTTTGGCAATCTGCTCTTAGCACATTTTCCAGTTTGAAGTGCTAATATCATAAATGAAAAAGAAAAGGACATTTAGATGACTTCCATCCCTAGTTTTATTCTTGGCTTTCCTCTGGCAAGTTAGTTTACTACGAAAGTTTAATTTAAAAAAAAAAAAAAAAAAAACACTCCAAACTCAGTCTGAAAGAGCAAGGCAACTACAATCCATTTATGGACAATTAATAACTACAGAGAAGGTAATGGTGCAACTAGCTCCTGTATCAGAACAATAAGGCAATAATAACTTTTTACATTATGAAGTGTCTTTCCTCCCTTAAGACAGTTCTGCCTTATTAGTCATTTCTTAATGTGTAAAATTAATCTGTAAGGATTCCATTTATCCAAGAGGCAGCAAGTAATGCTTGGAAATAAGATCTTAGCATTAAACAAAGGAAAAAAAAACAGGATTAACACATACAGAAATAAACTGTTTATCACATGGTCTAACCCACTGCAAAAAGGCAAACCAGTTGAAATGCATCCTATTACTCTCAGGCCACATTTCCAACTCCAGATGATCTCTGGAAGGACTGCTCCACCTTTTAAAACAAAGGTAATGTTCACAACCCACCTACTACAACCATACATTTTTTTTCTTATTTCATCACTCAGGACTTTCCACAGCCATTCAGTAGTTGAACTGCCAAATAGCATCATACAAGTATGATGCAGCAAACTTGCTAAGGGTGTCCTTGAAATCTGTTGCTATTCCTTCCAAATTAAAGCTTCATATGATAGTTTTTGCCTTGTTGTTCTAGGGAAGGTCTACAGTGCATAGAACTGGAAAGTAATATCTACACTGTAGGACAACTTCCCATGACAGAAGTCACTGTCCTATATAACAAGCATGTGGTATGCAGCAAAAAGAAGTACTTGCAGTGCAGTATAGGTCACTAACATATTATAAACTACACAGAAGTGCATATCCAGGGAAGAAATACAAGCTATGTCAATAATGGTATGTTAAATAGGACACATCCTCTTCCCTAAGGACAAGTGGCTCAGAACAACTTGCATCTAAACACTTAAGCT
Organism: Crypturellus undulatus; assembly: GCA_013389825.1. Classification (NCBI taxonomy): domain Eukaryota; kingdom Metazoa; phylum Chordata; class Aves; order Tinamiformes; family Tinamidae; genus Crypturellus; species Crypturellus undulatus. The sequence continues at coordinate 6,584 of VWPW01008207.1, forward strand.
CTCTTCCCTCTTCAGTAGGCTACCCTTGTCCATAGAGCATAGTTTATTAGGGGAGACAGAACCCTACAGGGCAGAACACCAGCAGAGTACATATTGTAGCATGCATTGCATATGTTGGTGAAAATGACACTCAAGGTCAGGGTTGCAGAGTACAAGGACATTTCATTTCTAGTAGAGAGCAGAATTTCCAAGTAGAAAATATTTTAATGAAAATGGTGCACAAATCCTTTAATTATTTTAATGGAATATGGCCTGAAAATAGCATCTTGCTATTTTAAAAAGTTACTGACTCAAGTGCAGCCTTTTCAAGAAATGATTACTTAACCAGAGTGCTTTTTGACAATTCAAGCCCCAGACCAGAAAACTCTGCCAAGAGGGACCTGAGTGTCACAGTGGATGACAGGTTAACCATGAGGCAGCAGGGTGCCCTCGTGGCCAAGAAGGCCAACGGGGTCCTGGGGTGCATTAAGAGGAGCATCTCCAGGAGGTCGAGGGAGGTGATCCTGCCCCTCTACTCAGCCCTGGTAAGGCCACATCTGGAGCACTGTATCCAGTTCTGGGCCCCACAGTACAAGAGGGATGTGGAGCGGCTGGAGAGAGTCCAGCGCAGGGCCACGAGGATGATCAGGGGCCTGGAACATCTGCCCTATGAGGAGAGGCTGAGGGAGCTGGGCCTGTTCAGCCTGGAGAAGAGAAGGCTGAGACACACCTGATCAGTGTGTACAAGTACCTCAAGGGAGGCAGTGAGGAGGATGGGGCTGGCCTCTTTTCACTGGTGGTCACCAACAGAACTAGAGGTAAAGGCCACAAACTGAAGCACCAAAATTTCCACAGGAACTTAAGGAAAAATTTCTTGACAGGGAGGGTGACAGAGCACTGGAACAGGCTGCCCAGAGAGGTAGTGGAGTCTCCTTCTCTGGAGTTCTTCAAGACCCGCTTGGATGCAGCCCTGTGCCACATGCTCTAGGTGACCCTGCGTGTGCAGAGGGATTGGACTAGATGACCTCTAGAGGTCCCTGCCAACCTTAACAAGTCTATGATTCTAGGAAACCAGATTTGGTTCAACACTAGCTGAAAAAAAGAAATCATACATGATAAAGAAATGTTCCTCTAATAGGTAAAAGGGGAATTAAGGTAACAAAATAATGATAAAAGGTTATTTAAATGAAACTCATGAAATACCTATAGCAAAGACATTATTCTTCAAGTGGCAAATTTAAGCTATACCTGCATACATTCCATGCACTGTTTCAATACAGTGATATTGCTAAGAGAATAGCAAAACAAAGATAATGTTCCCTTATCTTTGCAGATGAGAGTCTAAATAACTTTCCATGGACACAACTTTCAGAAATTCAAAGGACATTTGTAGGTTGCATGGATGCACAACAATCACAGAGTCTAAAGATTTTTATTAAAAAAAAAAATCACTAAATGTGAAACACATCAGCTACATTTATACAAACAGCTTTCATGTGCAAGAATAGCACAAAAACTAAACTGGGGGTTATGACAAGAGTATGCTCCAATGGTTAAAGTTCATATCCATGGATCCTGGATTCCTTCTCCCATCATCCTCATTTTTTTTTTAAATAGCTATTGATTATGGACACATGCCTAACCAGGCAAGGTACAGCCAGAGCATGACACAAGGCATGGCAAACCAAACAACATGATTAGTATCAAGCATGAGTTAAAATTGGACCAGTGTATTTTAAATGGTGCAAATCTCACTCAGAGAAGAAAACATATCCTCCCAATAGGGTTTCACTAAACAGTCAAGACTAAAGAACAATATAGCCATATCAGAGACTGTGACACAGAAGATGAAACAAGTCTGTCAAACTTCTGTGGCAACAGAAGCAAAAAAACTCATGAGCCATGCTCAGAGTCTGAAAGCTAAAAGAAAGAATAAGTTGATAAGGCAATTGCATTTTAGAAGAGACAACGCATTGAAGTGATCAAGAAACACCAAATAATTGTATATTTAAGACCAGATGCCTTTTTTGTTTTCTTATGCCCTGAACAAGGTGTAACTTACCATGATGTTTCTAACTTTTTTTTTGGGGGGGGGTTGGGAGGGGGGCAGGGAAGAGGTACTGTTGAGGCTTCCACTTCAGCTAACTCTAATCCAGGATGATATAAAGCCACGGACTAATGACAACATTTAGTTTTCTCTAAACTCATCTCCAGAGACCATTTTCTACAAAACCTCCAGTTATCAGACACTGCACTTAAATCTGTTTCAGCTGAGAGCCAGCATGAAACAAGCTTGCCTGAGTCATCATAAAAAGAAGTGTTCCTCAGCTGTTTGGGAGAAATTTTCCTCCCAGCTCTCTCTGATCTCCCCAAGATCTTCCAAATATTTTTTGTCAAATCCCATCTGGACTTGTTACATAACAACATCTATCAAGACACCTGTTTGAAAAAGTTATTTCTGCTCTTAGATTTAAAAGACAAAAACACCACACTAGCTAACATTCACTGGATAATTAGTCAAAAACGCACTAAAGATAAAAAAAATCTAGGAAAGGGTGGTGGGAGACAGCAAGCAGAAACCCTAGGGAGACTAAAATGATCTCAGTGGAGACAGACACTTTTAGAGCTGGACCAAACTGTAGTTTCAATGTTCCGACAGCTTCAGAAACTACTTGCTTACAAAGCATTGAAGAAGCCAAGAACAGACATTACTCCATCCCTTCCCTCTTTCATTTATGAACTTTATGGCTAGCAAAACAAGGTCATTATAAAACAGTATCTACTCCCCATTCCTCAGAGCATTTCCAAGAACAGAGTAGTTACTATATTTCTCTGGATAACTCCCCCAGGTCAAAAGTCCTCCTCAAGATAACAGTCTTTTAACCAGAGAGTCCATAACTACACCAATTAAAAAAAGAATTGTCATGACATAACATCAAGTCATTATGTCATAACGTCAAGTTACTCATCATGACTAGACATAAGACACTAGTTGGAAAACTAAATTGAAATTGAGGTGGCTCACTGTAGAACTTTTATATTAGGCTCCTCCAAAAGCCAAGATGACTTACCTGTAATGTCTAGAAGCATACAGAAGGATAGACATCCTCCAAAAAATACGCAGATCCTGTTTTTAGATCTGTGAAAAGTTTAAGGACTATGAATGAAGATAGTATCTTGTGGCAAAGAGCCTAGCAGGAAAGAGAGAAAGGTTAAGAAATACAAAACGAAGAGCTTCCCTGGTGGTCTACTTAAACAGGAAGCAGAAAGACTGGACAAAAAAATAATTGCTTTTCCTATGGATGAAATACCCAAAGCCTATCAAGTATCAAGTGAGAACAAATTAGTTACTGTTTGTTACCATACAAACATGATAAAAAAAATCTAATTTAGACAATTTGAACAAATTGAATTATCTATCAGAAATGTGGAAAAGGTCTTGTCTGGTGGAGAATATGTGAATTTTACCTCCAGACCACCAAGGTTTAAAACTGGCCAATTAATCTGTACAGCCATCTTACACTGACATGTTGTTACAGCTCTAGTCAGCTTCCAAGTTGCTAGTTTACACAGACTGTAGACTAACACTTGAAGTCTGCAAGAATTACAAAATATCAGAAGCAATAAAAAGTAGAAATAAGCCATACCCTATTATTAATGCTACTCAAGAAAGAGGAAAGTAATCTGGAATTACAAATACATTCAATTACAGATACATTACAATTGAGTACATCCATATTTCTAATAAATTATAAAACCATGAAGACTTGGTGAGAGTACCACACATTGAAGGATAGCTGCTGCTTCTCCTTGAAAGGCTGTGAAGTCCTTATATTGAAACAACTAAAGCAACTAAATCCTTACCCAGTGTGATAAACCAATTAATTATTAATTAGTACTGGCTTGAGAAGGAAA